>CAUYLG010019259.1:0-37152 GCA_963573385.1 Cacajao melanocephalus | reverse complement strand
AACTCAGACCTGGAACAAGTAAACTTAACAAATATTTACAGAACTCTCCACCCCAAATCCACAAAACATACATTTTTCTCAGTATCACATTACACCTATTTTAAAAGTGACCACATAATTGGAAGTAAATCACTCCTCAGCCATTGCATAGCATTTCACAGGTTTAAATAAAATATTAGTTGGCTGCTTGTTTGTTATTTTCATCTCTTATTCCTTCCTGTCTCCATTGTTGAGCACAATTATTGGCATAAGAGAGGTTTTTAATACCCATTTTTAGACTGCATTCTAGCCTGGGCAATAGAACAAGAATCCTGTTCTCTCTCCCTCTTTCTCTTCCTCTTTCTTCCTCTCTTACATTCTTTTTTTTTCTTTCTTTCACTCTCACTTTCTTTCCTCTCTTTTTCTTTCTTTCAAAAATTAAAAAAAAAAAAAGTAGGTATAAACATGAATGCAGAACTTCCCTGAGTTGCTGCTTTCTGCCTATGGCATAGCCCTACTCTGCAGGGGCAGTCACAGAGCTGTCACACTGCCGAAGCTGGAACCCTGCTGCTTCAGTGAAATGGTCTTCTTGTACCCTACCACCAGCTTGCTCTTAAATTATTTCCTAGGTGAAGCCAAGAACCCAGTTTGGGGGTAACCTATCCTGCATCAGTCCCAGCTACTTGAGAGGCTGAGGCAGAAAGATCACTTGAAGCCAGGAGTTCGAGGCTGCAGTGAGCTGACTACACCACTGCACTCCAGCCTGGCTGACAGAGGGAGACCCTGTCTCAAAAAAAGTAGACGGTTCTCTTCTGGGTTTTTATAATCAGATGTGTTTTATTCGAGATATTAATCTCTATGAGGGATAGATGTTATCTAGGTTTAGTAAAAATAGCACTCTGAACACATACATTTATAGCTACTTTCTCCTGAAAGCCCACTGCAATGGCAAAAAGTGATACTTTTCATTTTGTTTTGGTAAATAAATGCTATTTTTATGACTAATTAGAATCTAATTAATTTGCCTTTATTAAACAAACGCTGTATTAGAGAAGTTCTTAGCACACCTAGCACTGTGCCAGCACTTACTAGGATGCTAGCTCCAGGATTAGCTGTGGGAATAACTACAACCATGTAATTTCATCTCGTTTATTCTTGATGTGCCCGTAAGCATAATGGAGCCCGGAGAGCCTCTCTAAGTGGTGGCTGGGATATGCAACGAGATGATGCACATAAACCCAGGCAGTAAGGGTTCTCTCCACATGCTAATCTCTTTTCCTCTCTTCATCATTTTGGGAGCCTCTAAGAGCATCTGTGGCACACTAGCAAAGGGCAGTAAGGATCCTTTGTTTGGAAACAGAATTTTACAATTTACAAGTTCACAAGCGTAATCTCTTTTGGAGCCTGTGATGTACTGTCATGAAGAGTCAAAAGAAAGTAGACTCTGGGGAAGTACTGCCACTTCTCTGATTCAGATGCAAGTTTTACCTTTTAGTCTCAACTGTAAAGTAGGGATAATAATTTTCGTTACCTCATAGGGTGACTGGTAGAATGATATAATTTCTAGCAAGTGCTTACAGCATAGTAAATGTTCAATAAATGTTAGCTTTTATCATTTACTGGGACTATTAGCCCATTAGATGACAAAATGAAGATTCAGAGACTCCACAATGACTAGATTAATAATTAATAATGGCAATATTTCGTCGATTGAAGCCTTATTATGTGTCCAGAAAGCAGCCCTTGTTGAGATATGGGAGGAGAACAGTGGCTGCCAATTCTTTGACGTTTAATAACCTTTCATTAATGTCTACAGTGAACAAAGGTCCATGTGACCTTCATGCTTGATTCTAAGGATTCCAGGATGAGCGTAGTTGGGCACAGTCCTTCATCTGATGGTTTTTGCAATAAGGGGAAGACAAAGAGGCGTGCCTTGACAATTGTACTACTATGTGCTGAATGTTATGCTAGAGGAAAGCATGTGATCTACCTATGTAAACACAAACAAACAAAAAACATGTGTTAGTTATTGCAATTAGTAATTGCTGTGTAACATCTGACCCCCAAACTTAAAATAGCAATGAATATGGATTGTCTCACACAGCTTCTGAAAGGTCGGAATTCAGCATGGCTCAGTAGGATGGTCTGGCTCACGGTCTCTAATGAAGTTATCAGCCATGACTGTAGGCACTTGAAGGTCTGATCAGGGCTGGAGGATCTAAGACAGCTCGCTCCTCGCTAGTAAGGTGATGCAGCCACTGGCAAGAGACCTCAATTCCTCGTCCTGTGGACCTCTTGCTTGAGTGTCCTCCTGACATGGTAGTGGTTTTCCTTACAGCACGTGACCCAAAAGAGAACAAGGCAGAAACCACATGTCTTTTGTAAGGTAGGCATGCAAGTCACATGCCGTCATTACACAGGTCAGCTCTATTTTTGGTGGTGGGGGGGCTATATAACAGGGAAAATATCAGGTGGCAGGAATCACTCGGGCTACCTTGGAGGCTGGCTACCACGGAGGTCAACTGACTCTATCTGGTGCTTCAAGGAAGACTTTCTAGAAGAGGTCATGCCTGAAACGGCTAAGTTAGGAACAATTTATAACCTGGGCTCCATGGACAGAAGTCAGGGGTCTGTGAAGTTGAGTCAGGGGATGTAGGATTACATCTTCATTTTCACACACCCATACTGAAATTTAACATTCTTTCATTTATAAGAAACCCATGCCAGTGTTCTTAGTAATACCTGTGACTTTGTCACCAGCAGAAACTACCAATGTTTGGTTTGCATGTGTGGTCAACATGGTAAGACCCTGTCTTTACAAACAAAAATTTAAAACTACTGATATTGTAGATATCTTGAAATATTGCTACATTAATCAGAATCATGAGACTAAGTACAGTGGCTCATGCCTGTAATCCCAGTACTTTGGGAGGCTAAGTGAGGAGGATCATTTGAGACCAAGAGTTTGAGACCAGCCTGGGCAACATAGTGTGAGACTCTCCTTTCCATGAAAAATAAAAATTAGCCAGGCGTGGTGGCGCATGCCTGTAGTCCCAGCTGCTCGGGAGGCTGAGGCAGGAGGATCACTTGAATCCAAAAGTTTGAGGCTGCACTGAGCTATGATTGTATCACTGCACTCCAGCCTAGGTGACAGAGAAAGACCCTATTACTAAAAGGAAAAAAAAATTATAGTGATGGTTAGATTCATTGTTCTCACTCATAAGTGGGAGTTGAACAATGAGAACACATGGACACGGGGAGGGGAACGTCACACACCAGGGCCTGTCGGGGGGTAGAGAGGAAAGGTAAGGAGAGTATTAGGACAAATACCTGATGCATGCGGGGCTTAAAACCTAGATGACAGGTTGATAGGTGCAGCAAACCACCATGGCACATATATACCTGTGCAACAAACCCACACATTCTGCACACGTATCCCAGGACTTACTTAAGAAAAAAATTATAGTGATTGTTAGACCTCACACCAGATCTTGATATATAATGCATAATTAATGAATTACAGATATTTTTATATAATTTTGTTTTAAATATTTTAATAATTATATTTCAACATACTTGCCTTTATAACTCTGTATTTTATGTTATGCAAGTAAGGACATTCTTCTGAGAAATAAACCATAAATGTTACCAGACTGCCAAATAGATCTATAACACACATATATACAAAAGTAGTACGTACAGAAGGTTGAGTAGGAATTATCCATTAAAATGAAAAAGGAAGCCCAGGTGCCTCGGCTCGTGCTTGTAGTCCCAGCACTTTGGGAGGCCGAGGCGGGTGGATCGCTGGAGGCTGGGAGTTTGAAACCAGCCTGACCAACGTGGAGAAACCCCATCTCTACTAAAAATACAAAATTAGCCGGGCATGGTGGCACATGCCTGTAATCCCAGCTACTTGGGAGGCTGAGGGAGGAGAATCACTTGAACCCAGGAGACAGAGATTTCGGTGAGCTGAGATCACGCCATTGCACTCCAGCCTGGAGAACAGGAGCAAAACTCTGTCACACACGCACAAAGAAAAAAAGGAATAAAGAAAGCGCATTAAAGGCAGAGACAGGAAGTAGGCACCTGTGTATGTATACTTGTATATTACTAAGAGCTTCAAGTCCAAAAAGGGGAAGGAGGTAAATGAAGCTTTAAACACAACAGGGACTGGGTCACAAAAGATTAGGCAAAAGAGCCTGAACTCAGTACCATTGTGATAGTAAAGGTTGGGAAAGGAGAGCCAAAAAAATTTGATTTATGTATTTATTTAATAATTACTTATTTTAGAAACATAATTTGTATACAAATACAAAATTTAAAGTGTATACAGCAGAAGGCTTCCTTTCATTACTTGCTGCAGCTACTCTGCGTTGCTCTGCAATCCAGAAGCCACCACAAGTTTGTTGTAGATTCTCAGGAAAACATTTTTATGTAAGGGAATAGCTGTTTAGATTTGCTTTTTAAGTAGCTTACTCTGATTAAGTTGCCAATTGAGACAAGGCTTTATGGAGAAGCTGCTAGTGAGAGTGAGAAGCAAGGCTAGGAATATGAGGGAGAGAATGTTATTCTTTACTTTTTTTTTTTGAGATGAAGTCTCGCTCTGTCACCCAGGCTGGAGTGCAGTGGCACGATCTCAGCTCACTGCAACCTCTGCCACTCAGGTTCAAGCGATTCTCCTGCCTCAGCCTCCCAAGTAGCTGGGACTACAGGCATGTGCCACCATGCCTGGCTAATTTTTTTATTTTTAGTAGAGACGGGGTCTCACCGTGTTAGTTAGGATAGTCTCGAACTCCTGACCTCGTGATCCACTTGCCTCAGCCTCCCAAAGTTCTGGGATTATAGGCGTGAGCCACCACGCCCACCAACTTTTTAAAGGAATTAACTACAAAGCTTCTTGAAGATTCCACATATGCAAAGAAGACACAATTTATTTGTTTAGTAAGTTCAGATTTCTTGTACAAAACATGGGAAGCAGTACAGCAAGGTGATTAAAAACACTGCACACGCTGGGCGTGGTGACTTACCCCTGTAATCCTAACATTTTGGGAGGCTGAGGTGGGAGGATTACTTGAAGCCAGGAGTTCAAGACCAGCCTGGGCAGCAAGGTAAGACTCTGTGTCTACAAAAAATTTAAAAATTAGCCAGGTGTGGTGGTGTACTCCTGTAGTCCCAGCTACTCAGGAGGCTGAGGTAGGAGGATTGCTTGAGCCTGGGAAGCTGAGGCTGCAGTGAGCCAAGATCACACCACTGCACTCCAGCCTGGGTATTATTATTATTCAAAATAATAATAATAGTAGTAATAACATAAAAATGTGAAAACAGAACAATACCCTGCCATCACTTTCCGTAAAAGATAAAACATTTTAACACTAAAACAGTAGACAATACTATACATTACTTGAGAACAATTTTTGCCAAGAATCTAATAAAGCGTCTAGTCTTATTTCCAGGTTATGGAAGATATAGAGACAGAGGAACAATGTAAATAGCACCATGAGGAAATAATCAGAAGAATCTTTGGGGCACATTCTGTGAGGCGGCATGACCTGGAACCTTTAAATGTCAGTGTCACGGGGAAAAAGAGGTGGGGGCGCCATTCCAGATGAAATGTGACCAAAGAGACAAGCAACCAAGCGCAACGCAAGGACCTTGAATAAGTTCTTGTTCAGAGTGGGGAAAAGCTATACAAGACATTTTGCAAAAAGTGAATTGTAGAGTTACCATATGACCCAGCAATTTCACTCCTAGCTATGAGAAATGAAAATATATGTCAGGGCCAGGCACAGTGGCTCAGGCCTGTAATCCCAGTACTTTGGGAGGCTGAGGCAGGCAGATCACGAGGTCAGGAGACTGAGACCATCCTGGCCAACATGGTGAAACTCCGTTTCTACTAAAAATACAAAAATTAGCCAGGTGTGGTGGCCACACCTGTAGTCCCAGCTATTTGGGAGGCTGAGGCAGGAGAATCGCTTGAACCCTGGAGGTAAAGTTTCCAGTGAGCTGAGATCTTGCCACTGCACTCCAGCCTGGTGAAAAAAAAATTAAAAAATTTAGGAAATAGGTTTCAGCCAAGTGTGGTGACTCAAGCCTGTAATCTTATCAGTTTGAGAGGCTGAGGCAGGAGGATGGCTTGAACTCATGAGTTCAAGACCATCCTGGGCAACATAGGGAGACTTGTCTCTATACAAAAAAGAAAACACATGTCCACACAAAAGTGTGCATAGCTGCATTACTCATAATAACCAAAGAAGTGACGAAAACCTAAAAGTTCATCAAGTGATGAATGAATAAATAAAATGTAGCACATCCTTAAAATGGAATATTATTCTGTCATGAAAAGGACAAAGTGTTGATCCCTGTTACAATGTAAATGAACCTCAAAAACATTGTGCTAAGTGAAAGAAGCCAGACACAAAAGGCTACTTGTTATTTGATTCCATTTATAGGAAATGGCCCAAAACAGGTAAATTCATACAGATAGAAAGTCGATTAATTGTTGCAGGGACTAGCCGGTATGGAGAAGGAAGAGAGACTCCTAGCAGGTTCCTTTTTGGGGTGAGGAAAATATTCTAAAATTAGATAGTGGTGATTATTACAGAACTCCATAAATGTACTAAATACCACTGAATTCTACACTTTGAGGGGGTGGTGAATTTTATGGTATATGAATTATATCTCAATTTTTTAAAACCCCAAAATAATAGTTTAGGTACAACTAATTCATATAATGGAGATATCAGTCATTTTCTTAGGTGTGAAAATGGCATTGGGGATATGAAAAATCATAACCTCATTCTTAGAAGAGGCCTGCTAACATATTTAGAGGTCAATTGTCATGATGCTGGCAGTGCATTTTCACGTAACTGAGCCCACACAACAGAATGGGTTCTTTATTGCAAACTTGAGCTGAGTAAGGTGACTTAAACCTGTTAATCCAGCACTTTGGGAGGCCGAGGCGGGAGGACTGCTTGAGGCCCGGAGTTTGAGATGAGCCTGAGCAACATAGCAAGACTCCCATCTCTACCATATATATAATAAAGCAAATATGAGGGCGGGAGGCTTTGGACATTCACTATACCCTTCCCGCAACTTCTCTGGATGTCTAAATATTTTCTTAATAATACATGCTGGGATAAGAGATAAAAATCATCAGAAAGCAACAAAAGTAGGACAGATGTGATCTCTGAAAATAAAAGGACAGTACTTTAGGTGGAATATATTTAGCTTTATGAAAAATTCCTTTTTTTTCTTTGAGATGGAGTCTTGTTCTCCCACCCAGACTGCAGTGTAGGGGCACAATCTTGGCTCACTGCAACTGTGGACTCCCAGGTTCAAGCAATTCTCATGCCTCAGCCTCTCGAGTAGCTGGGACTACAGGTGTGCGCCACCACATCCAACTAATGTTTGTGTTTTTGTATTTTTTAGTAGAGATGGGGTTTCGCCATATTGGCCAGGATGGTCTCGAACTCTTGACCTCAAGTAATCCACCCGCCTCGGCTTCCCAAAGTGCTAGGATTACAGGTGTGAGCCATTTCTTTTTTCTCATTTTTCTCACTTTCCCATGGAGTAGTGAAAATCCCTTGGCACCTATCAGAGGACAAGAGCTGGGGATCCATTGTCCTGGAGAGGCAGCGCTCAGGGCACCTGGTTAAGAGGATGAGTTCGGGGCTAGTGCCCTTATTTGGATTCTAACCCCAACCACTGTTAGCTCTTGCTTGCCAAGTGGCCTTGGGCAAGTTACTTGCCTCCTTTTCCTCATCTATGAAACTTGGGTTGCTAATAAATGGTGCCTGCTCATAGGTAGTTGTAAAGATTAAGTGAGTTAATATTGGTAAAGGGCTTAGAACCATGCCTGGCCTGTAGTGTGTGCTACATGTAGATTCGTTAAATAATAAAATCCATTTCTTTAAATCTACATGTGTTCATTTTCTATTGCTGCTGTGCCAAATGACTGCAAACTGCATGGCTTAAACAACACACATTATCTCACGGTTTGTGGCCCAGATGCCTGAAGCTGGGCTAAAATCAAGGAGTCAGCCAGGAGGTGCCATTCTGGGGACTCCAGGGTACAATGTGGTTCTACACCGTTTTCACTTTCCAGAGGCTTCTCATTTGGATTCCTTGACTCAAGGACCCCTTCCTCCATCTTCAAGGCCAGCAGTGGTGGGTCAGGTCCCTCTGACATGGCAGCTCTCTGATCTCCCCCTCTGCCTTCCTCTTCCATTTTTAAAGAGCCCTGTGATTACACTGGACTCCCTTGGATAATCCAGAATAACCTTACCTTTTCTTTCTTTGTTTTGCTTTCTTTTCTTTTTTTTTGAGACAGAGTCTCACTCTGTTGCCAGGCAACCTGATCTCGGCTCATTGCAACCTCCACCACCTGGGTTCAAGCGATTCCTCTGCCTCAGCCACCTGAGTAGCTGGGACTACAGGTGCACATTTTTTTGTATTTCAGTAGAGACGGGTTTTCACCATGTTGGCCAGAATGGCTTCTATCTCCTTACCTCATCATCTGCCCGCCTTGGCTTCCCAAAGTGCTGAGATTGCACTCATGAGCCACCACGCCCAGACAATTCCTTTTTTTTCTTTTCTTTTCTTTTTTTTTTAAAAAGGAAGCTGCAACAAAGTCATAGTCTGGCTTTATGAAAGAGCCTATGGCACAGAGACAATATAAAAACACTCTAAGTCTCATCTGCTTAATAACAATACAAATTCCCCAAAATGGCCAGGTGTGGTGGGTCATGCCTGTCATCTCAACACTTTGGGAGGCTGAGGTGGGTGGATCACTTGAGGCCAGGAGTTTGAGACCAGCCTGACCAACATGGTGAAATCCTGTCTCTACTAACAATACAAAAAATTATACAGCTGTGGTGGTGCACACCTGTAATCCCAGCTACCCAGGAGGCTGAGGCATGAGAATCACTTGAGCCTGGGAAGCAGAGATTGCAGTAAGCTGAGACCTTGCCACCACACTCCAGCCTGGGCAACAGAGCAAGATTGTGTCTCAAAAAAAAAAAAGAAAAAAAAAAAGAAAAAGAAAAAAAAATCCCCCAAAATGGAAAACCAAGGAGTCAGGGGAAGAGGCTCCTGGGCCCAGTGCACAAGGAGCCCTGCTCGTGGCACCGGGCCTAGCCACAGGGTTCTTCAGCATTGCTGTTGCTATGAGGTCGGGGGACAGTGATTATCTTATGATTCTATGGGAGCCACTGTTGACCTGGGTCAGGGACCCTCACTTCTGGGGTGTGCTCGACTTCTGCCTGCCCCCGGTGCTGTCCAGCAGGCCAGAGATGAATGCTCTGGGAGGCTCTGCCACCATCATCCCTGCAGACCCGCCCACCCTTTACAATCTTCCTTCTTATTTTATTAATTTTTTCATTTTTCAAGTCCAGGTCTTGCCCTGTCACCAAGGCTAGAGTGCAGTGGCATGATCACAGCTCACTGCAGCCTGGAATTCCCAGCCTTAAACAATCCTCTGGTCTTAGAAGCAGCTAGGATCGTAGGCATGGGCCACCATGCCTGGCTGGTTTTTGTATCATTTGTGGAGAGGGAGGTCTCACTTTGTTGCCCAGGCTGGTCTCGAACTCTTGGCAGCCTCAGTGATCCTGCAGCCTTAGCCTCCCAGGGTTTGTGATGACAGGTGTGAGCCACTGAGCCGGGCCTCAGTCTTCCTCCCTAATTAGCAACTTTCATTTTATCTGCAACCTTAATTCCCCTTTGCCCTGTAGCAGAATGCATTCACAGGTTCTGAGGACTGGGATTTGGACGTCTTTGGAAGCCTTTATTCTGCTTACCGCAGTACAGGAACTTTTGGCAGAGTGAAGTGAATAGATTGGGCTAAGCAACTAGAAGAAGGCTAGTGTGAGGATGCACGCCACCAACTGGACTTGGCCCACAACTGTGGTATTTCCCTTTCCTGTTACTATTTCAGGGAATAAAACCCACATTTGACGAAAGGTTGATCAGGAACAGAGCTTATGTCAAGGCAGGTACATGGTTGGAACTTACTACAAAGAGTGCAGGAGCTACAAAAGAAGAGGTTTTCATGTTTATGAAATAACAGCAGAAGGCCAGGCGCGGCAGCTCACACCTGTAATCCCAGTACTTCGGGAGGCAGAGGTGGGCAGATCAGGAGGTCAGGAGATGGAGACCATCCTGGCTAACATGATGAAACCATGTCTCTACTAAAAACACAAAAGGTTAGCTGGGCGTGGTGGCATGCGCCTGTAGTCCCAGCTACTCGGGAGGCCGAGGCAGGAGAATCGCTTCAACCTGGGAGGCAGAGGTTGCAGTGAACTGAGATTGTGCCACTGCGTTCCAGCCTGGGCGGCAGAGTGACTCCATCTCAAATCAAACAAACAAAAAGAAATAACAGGAGAAAGAGTAGCGTCTCAGCAAGAGGGAGTGTGGCTGCTGGCTGGCCAGGATGTGTGGCTGGTTTGTCTTTCCTCAGTACCTGCATATAACGGTCATTTAATTAATACTGGTAGACACACTGGCCTCCAAGGCCAAC
Source organism: Cacajao melanocephalus (assembly GCA_963573385.1). Classification (NCBI taxonomy): domain Eukaryota; kingdom Metazoa; phylum Chordata; class Mammalia; order Primates; family Pitheciidae; genus Cacajao; species Cacajao melanocephalus. Next base: position 26,660 of record CAUYLG010019259.1, on the reverse strand, counting down.
GCTCTTTTGCTCTGTTAACTGTTAGACCAAAGAAATCGAAAGTCCTCCAGACCCCCTTTAATGCCAGCTGAAAAATAAGAAATGTACATGTGCAAACAGAGATAAGGCATTAGCAGGCAGACATATTGAAATAAACAGGAGAACGTTTTATAATCCATTATTTTTTTCTGTTATTGAAGCAAATATTGAACTTTCACTGCTTGATTTCAACTTAATGGTTTAAAATATTCTGGCTTCTGCAATGTACACTGTAAATTTCTCATATGTGTTTGCTTCCCTGTATGAAGCAATGTTACAGTAAAACTGAAGTCACCATTCAAGACATTCCTTCCTTCCACCCTTTCTCCCTTTCTTCCCCTTCCCTTTTTTTTTTTTTTTTTTTTTTTTTTTTTTTGCAGAGTCTCACTCTGTCTCCAGGCTGGAGTGCAGTGGCTCCATCTCGGCTCCCTGCAAACTCTGCCTCCCAGGTTCAAGCGATTCTCCTGCCTCAGCCTCCTAAGTAGCTGGCACTACAGATGCCTGCCACCATGCCCACCTAATTTTTATATTTTTAGTAGAGACGAGGGTTTCAGCATGTTGGCCAGGATGGTCTCCACATCTTGACCTCGAGTAATCCGCCCGCCTAGGCCTCCCAAAGTGCTGGGATTACAGGCATGAGCAACCTCACTCGGTCTATATAATTTTCTTCTTAACTCCTATATCAGTATCAGTGGGGCCTGACACTGGGCTGAGCCAGGAGTGTGGAGGGAAGAGGTGGAAACAGAGAGCAATTGCCAAAAGGTCACTGAGGCCTCTTAGATATTTGCAAACTTCTGACCTAATTATTTTAACTGTGCCTCTGTTGGCTCCCTAGGTCACCACCTCCTAGGCAATTACATCCTTCTCTCCTTCCCTACCCCCATGGGCCACATTGCCACTCTATCACCCAAATTAAATCACTTAGTTCTGAGAGCAGCTTGACTGGATTAATTCCCTGTCAATCCATTTCCCACCCATTTGCTGGAGGGCTTAAAAATGTAAATTTGATTGAGTTGCTCCCCTGCTTGAAAAGCTCCCTTGGCCAGAGAGGTACTTGGCTACACATCCTAGAGGTGCCTCAGAGTAATTCTTAATAACACCCTCTTTCTCTCTCCAGCGTGTCTCCATTAGAAACATAAAGTTATATGGTCAGGGTGGGCACGGTGGCTAAAGCCTGTGCTCCCAGCCCTTTAGGAGGCCAAGGTGGGCAGATCAGGAGGTCAGGAGATCAAGACCATCCTGGCCAACATGGTGAAACCCTGTCTCTACTAAAAATACAAAAAGTTAGCTGGGGGTGGTGGCACACACCCGTAGTCCCAGCTACTCAGGAGGCTGAGGCAAGAGAGTTGCTTGATCCTGAGAGGCAGAGGTTGCAGTAACCGGAGATCGAGCCATTGCATTCCAGCCTGGGTGACAGAGCGAGACTCCGTCTCAAAAAAAAAAAAAAAAGTTATATGGTCACCCTACCTAAGGGGCTCAGAGTGATCCTGCTGCTTCCCCTCCTCAGCCCATCATAGGCTTCTGCAGCTATAACCAGCACTTAGAGTGTCCTAAGTGCTGATGCTGGTCCGTGCCTGTTTCCTCCTGTTGCCTTCAGATCCCTCCCTTTCTTCTGCAGAAGAGATTCTTCCTAGGTGCCCAAGCCCTCTGGCTCCTGTGTGGTTTCATCCAATGAGACGCCCTGGCGGGAGACTGGAGGGAGCCAGCCATTCTTCTTCCCAAGACTTCTGCAGAGTTTTCCTGCAGCGATTGTCCTTTCTCCAGGGTCCAGTCCCCAAAGGACACCCTGTCATGGATAAGCAGCGACTGACTATTTGGGCTGGTGGCATGGGTTAAAAGGATGAACCAAGACAGTTGAAGGTAAAGAAAGACAGATTTATTATTAAAGATGGTAGGAAAATCTGTTGCAAGGTTGCAATGGGCAGAATCAGCAGAAGGGGAGCTGACTGCAAGGAAACAAAAGCTTGCTGGAGATTTTATATCGTTTTAAAATGGTTTTTGGGTGATGGATAATGTCAAGGCATCAGGGATCTAGCTTGCATTCTTCTGTCAGCTGAGGTGTTTGATAAATTGAAGTGTTCGATGATAAGCAGGAAGCTTGCATGCTCTGCATGTTATCTGTGAAGGTGGGCCACATGTTTGGGGCCATAAAGAAAGACAGATCTGGCCAGGTGCAGTGGGTCACGTCTGTAATCCCAGCACTTTGGGAGGCTGAAGTGTGTGAATCACGAGGTCAGGAGTTTGAGACCAGTCTGGCCAATATGGTGAAACCTCATCTCTACTAAAAATAAAATAATTAGCTGGGCGTGGTGGCACATACCCGTAGTCCCAGCTATGTGGGAGGCTGAGGCAGGAGAATTGCTCAAATCCTAGAGGCAGAGGTTGCAGTGAGCTGAGATTGTGCCACTGCACTCCAGGCTGGGTGACAGAGTGAGACTCCATCTCAAAAAAAAAAAAAAGAAAGGCAGATCTGTAGCTTATCTGCTTCCTCTTTTCTTTCTGCTGGTCCTGCCAGCCTGACTCCTTTTTCCTAATTAGGATTCCACACAGTTCCCTGCTTGCCTCTGGCTCCCTAGCTTCTGTCATAGCTCCTCCCTTCGTCCCTCCAGCCTGCGTCCTGGAAAGGCCTTTCCACTGTGGCTCATCTCTCACTTGCATCATTACCCTGAATTTGTCTTCTCAGATCTTCCAACCCTGTGTAATAAATTCCCTCTGTCAAATTTCAAACGTTTGCTGGTGTTGGTGGCTCATGCCTATAGTTCCAGTACTTTAGGAGGCCAAGTCAGGAGGATTGCTTGAACCCAGGAGTTCAAGGTTACAGTGAGCTATGACTGCACCACTGCACTCCAGCCTGGGAAACAGAGCAAGACCCTGTCTCTTAAAAACAAAAATCGAAGTGTTACTACTGGCTTATTTTCCTGATCAGACCCCATCATGTATATGATAGCATGTGTTGACTTATTTAATATCTTAACACTGCTATAAGGTAGGCATTATTAATATTTTCATTTTTGAGACAATGAAACTAAGGAAGTTGAGGGATTTGGCCACGGGCACACAGTTTGTGACATTAGTTGGGTTCAAAAGATAAATTACAGGAAATTAACATGGGAAATCTCCCGTTTCTGCATACCTTATAGGTCTTCGTTTGAATTTGTCTTAGAACCTTCAATCCATCGTTCTTTGGGTTAACTGCTGATCTTATGCTAATTCACTGTGATTTCTGGATATAAGGAGTCTCTATATATATCAGAGATATAGCATTTTTGTTCATTTGTATGTTTGAATGAATAGATGAAATACAAAAACATCCTCCTAAATAAGGACACGTTGATTAAGAGAGCTTTCCATAAGAGTGCTGTTCAATATTCTACCTTATTGGTTACCTCCCAATGAGAAAATTATCAGAAGAGCCAGAATGCTTCCCAGATCCCATTAGCACATTGAGTTTGGTATCAAAGCATCAGGCTTAATTTCCCAAAGAACGGCAATTGAAGTTAAATTGGGCTTGCAGATTTGTCAGGGTGTTTGTGAATATGAGTTTGAAAGGGGAGGGAAATGATCATCTTCGGGGTAATGATAATAAACTCACGAAATGTGGCTCTAGGAATGACGTACTAAAATTTGTGCCTCCTAGGCTGGGCACGGTGGTTCACACCTGTAATCCCAGCACTTTGGGAGGCTGAGGCAGGCCGAGTGTCTGCGCTCAGGAGTTCAAGATCAGCCTGGGCAACACGGTGAAACCCCGACTCTACTAAAATACAAAAAATTAGCCAGGTGTGGTGGTATGCACTTGAACCCTGTAGGTGGAGGTTGCAGCGAGCCGAGATTGTGCCACTGCACTCCAGCCTGGGTGACAGAGCGAGACTCCATCTCCAAACAAAACAAAACTTAAACAAACAAACAAACGAAAACCTTGTACCTTCTGCATATATTTCTTTTGGGTAATGCCAAAATGTGTTCAGCAAAAACTGATCGATCTTATGTGCATAAATTGTCAGTTATCACAGACGCATCAGTCCAAAAAGAAAAGAAAGTTTAAACGTAGAAATCCTTGTTAGTTACTGGGCTTTTTAGCCTTTAAAGTCATGGGCGGATGGGGCCATCTGGTGTGCAGTTGCATAATTAGACATTGCTGTTTTCTTTTTAAACCTCCTCGCTAATAATGTGATTAATTTGCCTTTACAAATACAAACCATTCTTTTGTTTTTTCTTCAACTTTTAAGCTCAGGGGTACATGTGCAGGATGTGCAGGGGTTTTTTTATGTTTTTTTTTTGTTGTTGTTCTTTTTTCCATACACGTTCTGCTTATGTAGGTGTTCAGGTTTTTTACACAAAACCATGTGTGTTCTGGTGTTTTGCTACACTGGTCTTCCCATCCCCTAGGTATTAAGCCTGGAGTCTATTAGCTATTCTTCCTGATGCTGTCCTCCCTTCCCACATGCCCCTTCTGACAAGCCCCAGTGTGTGTTTTTCTCCTCCATGTGTCCATGTGTTCTCATCGTTCAGCTTCCTCTTACAGAACATGTGTGTATTAGTCCGTTTTCATGCTGCTGATAAAGACATACTGGGGACTGGGAAGAAAAAGAAGTTTTATTGGACTAACAGTTCCATACGGCTGGGGAAGCCTCAGAATCATGGCAGGAGGCAAAAGACACTTTTTCCATGATGGTGGCAAGAGAAAATGAGGAAGAAGCAAAAGTGGAGACCCCTGATAAACCCGTCAGATCCTGTGAGACTTACTATCACAAGAATAGCATGGGAAAGACCAGTTCCCATGATTCAGTTACTTCTCCCTGGGTCCCTCCCGCAACATGTGGGGATTCTGGGAGATACAATTCAAGTTGAGATTTGAGTGGGGACACAGCCAAACCGTATCAATGTGGTGTTTGGTTTTCTGTTCCTGTGTTAGGTTGCTGAGGATAATGACTTCCAGCTCCCTCCATGTCTCTGCAAAGGACATAATCTTGTTCTTTTTCACAGCTGTATAGTATTCCGTGGTGTATATGTACCACATTTTCTTTATCCAGTCTATCAGCGATTGGCATTTAGGTTAATTCTATGTCTTTGTTATTGTGAATAGTGCTGAAATGAACATATGCATTCAGGTATCTTTATAATACAATGATTTATATTTCTTTGGGTGTATACTCAGTAATGGAATTGCTGGGTCAAATGGTATTTCTGCCTCTAGGTCTTTGAGGAATTGCCACACTGTCTTCCACAGTGGTTAAACTAATTTACACTCTCACAAAGGGTGTAAAAGTGTTCCTTTTTCTCCGCAACCTCGCCAGCATCTGTTTTTTTTTTTTCACTTTTTAATAATTGCCCTTCTGAGTGGCATGAGATGGTATCTCATTTGGTTTTGATTTGCATTTCTCTAGTGATCAGTGATATTGAGGTTCTTTTTCATATGTTTGTTGGCTGCATGTATGTCTTGAGAAGCATCTATTCATGGTCTTTGCCCACTTTTTAGTGGGCTTGTTTAAAACCTTTTTTTTTTTTTGCAACAGAGTCTCACTCCATCACCAGGCTGGAGTGCAGTGGTGTGATCTTGGCTCACTGCAACCTCTGACTCCCTGGTTCAAGTGATTATCCTGCTTCAGCCTCCCGAGTAGCTGGGATTACAGGCACATGCCACCATGCCCAGCTAATTTTTGTATTATTACTAAAGAAGGGGTTTCACCATGTTGACCAGGATGGTCTCCATCTCCTGATCTCGTGATTCACCTGCCTTGGCCTCCTGAAGTGCTGGGATTACAGGTGTGAATCACTGCGCCTGGCGAAAACACACCATTCTTACGGCTTTCTTAAGGTAACATTTTGAGAACATTGGCTCATTACCAAACATAAGCCTTCTCAAACCAATTATAATCTAACTCTCACCAAGTTAAGTAGGCTTGCCTGCTAACAGATTCTCATCAGAGCAAAGCCAAAGCTAAAGTTCGGGGGGCCAGAAACTGTGAGTAAACACAGGAAGTCAGTAAGGAGAGAGCAGAAAACGTAGCCCATGAAAGGGAGGAGATAAACCTCAAGAGGAAAAATTTCCCAATGCTTGTATGTCTGTCTTCTTTAATCTCATAGAGCCCAACAAATAAGCTATAAGAAAAGCAGAAGAAAATGTGATCATGATCACCACTGTGTCCATTCCTGGAGTCTGGACCAGCCAGCCAGATTTCCGCAGGAGGTCTCTGACCTGCAGAGGGGAAAGGTAGGTGAGAGGCAGGTGCATCCAGAGCCTGTGCTGGAGCCACCAGGGGCCCGGGACCACCCTGTAATCTCCTGACAGAAGTAGTCTTCTCAATGCCTGAAATGAATCTCGGCAGATCTCATGTGATTCAGAAGTGAGTCATTCACTGAGTGATTGTCAGTATAGATTCTCCATTGGGGCCCAAACTGGCAGCTCCTGGAGACATTTTTGGTTGTTACAACTAGGAGAGGGGCATCTCCTACTGGCATCTAGTGGGTAGAGGCCAGAGATGCTGCTAACCATCCTGCAATACACTGGGCAGCTCCACCACAAAGAATTATCTAACTCCAAATATCAGTAGTGTTGAGGTTGAGAAATCATGGTGTTAGCGGCAGGAGAAACAGTAGAGGGAATTTCCAAAGTGGTAGGATCAGTACAGGATAGACCCTGAAGTTTAAGGTTCTTCCAGGGGGACTGCTACCCAGTTTGGGAAACACCATGCTATATCACTAGCTGTGGCCTGATGCCAAGTTACAGGTAACAGGTGCCAGCAGAAGCTCTGACCAGCTAAACCTAAGCAGACAGTCCTTGTGAAACTGAACAGAGTCAAACATAACGAATGGAGAAACTGAAGCTAATCAGTTTAACCTCATTCCTTCCTCTCCCCACAATCAGGGGACTTTGTGACTGGATTTCCTACAAATAGCAAAGAATAAGTAGGCTTAGGTGAGAGGGGAAAGGGGCTAAATTGAGGTGAGCAGTGGAGCAACAGATTAATGGTAGCAGATTGATTTTTATTTACTTTTGAGACCGGATTTCGCTTTTGTTGCCCAGGCTGCAATGCAACGGCATGATCTTGGCTCACCGCAACCTCTGCCTCCCGGGATGAAGCAATTCTCCTGCTTCAGTCTCTTGAGTAGCTGGGATTACAGGCATGCACCACCCCACCTGGCTAATTTTGTATTGTTAGTAGAGACGGGGTTTCTCCATGGTGGTCAGGCTGGTCTCAAACTCCCAACCTCAGGTGATCACCCCGCCTCAGCCTCCCAAAGTGCTTTTTTTACCGGGGTGTGCCACCGTGCCCCCCCTTTCATATTTTTCTTTTTTTTTTTTTTTTTTTTTTTTTTTTTAAGACAGAGTGTCACTCTGTCGCCCAGGCTGGAGTACAGTGGCTCCCTGTACCCTTGAACTCCTGGGCTCTAGTAATCCTCCCACTTTAGCCTCCCCAGTAGCTGGGGAGGCATGCGCCACCACAGTCAGATATGTGCCACCACACTGGCTAACTTTTAAATTTTTGTAGGGATGGATTGGGAGTGGCGGTGGGAGTGGAGGTCTCACTCTGTTGCTTAGGCTGGTCATGAACTTCTGGGCTCAAGCAATTCTCCTGCCTCAGCCTCCCAAAGTGCTGGGATTACAGTTGTGAGCCACCACACCCAATCCAATGGTAGCAGGTTTAAACACAGGTGGATTTGGAAAAAATCTTAAGATAGGTTCAAGATGAGACAGCAGGCCTGTTGCAACTGAAGAGTGCTTTGTTAAGCTTGTTTTTGGTTGGTCAAGAACAGAAAGGCAGGTATCTCCGCTAAAGAGTATGTAGAGGAGGAATCCTAAGCAATCATCAATTTGAGTACTTGAAGACAAAAAGCAGCTGCCCCTTCCACACACTGCCCATTAAAATATATACTTTTTAAATTTCTTCTTTTCATTTTAATATTTTTGCTGTCTCAGCAGAATCAAATCTATGTAATTATTCTGATGGAGGCTTGCATTCTCTGGGACCTAGTCCAGAGAAATCATGGTCAGCAAATTTCCCTGCAACATGGGGCTGGGGAGCAAGCGCCAAACAGGGAATGTTCTGGAAAACTCCTTAGGCAGTGCCAAGTTGAAGACACATTTGAGGTTTTTGGATACAGAACTTTTATAGGATTCGTATTGGTGGTCCAAGAGGACTTGAGTCTACTTTGTAAATATGGATTTTTTTTTTTTTTTTGAGACAGAGTTTGCTCTTGTTGCCCAGGCTGGAGTGCAGTGATGCAACTTTGGCTCACTGCAACCTCTGCCTCCTGGGTTCAAGAGATTCTCCTGTGTCAGCCTCCTGAGTAGCTGGGACTACAGATGCACGCCACCATGCCAGGCTAACTTTTGTGTTTTTAATAGAGTCAGGTTTTCACCATATTGTCTGGGATGGTCTCAATCTCCTTACCTCATGATCCACCTGCCTTGGCCTCCCAAAGTTCTGGGATTACAGGCGTGAGCCACTGCGCTTGGCCGGAATTTGGTTTTTAATTAGATTGATTCACAGAGAACCAAACCTAAGGAATCGTATCATGCATTCATTTGTTCATTTAATAAATCTGTAGGTTGAAGCATTTTACCAAGTGATGGCAATAGAAAGAAGCCCCAAGTGTGGTTTGTCAGTTTCGTCAGGACTACACAGATGAGCAAATAACTGTGATGCAGTTGTGGGATCTCAACGGCCAGGAAACCCCTGGTTCTCCTCTCTTCCTGTGCCTTCTCGTGTAGTTAGCTACCCTTTCTTTTTTTTTCTTTTTAATGCAGATTCTGGACCCATTCCAGACTTACTAGAGGAAATTCTCTAAAGGTGAGGGACTTTTTAAAAGACAGGATCTCTCTCTGTCTCCCATGCTGGAGTGCAGTGGCCCTATCATAGCTCACTGCAGCCTCGACTTCTTGGGCTCAAGCCATCTCTTACCTCAGCCTCACTAAGTAGCTGGGACTACAGATATGTGCCACCACGCCCAGCAAATTAATTTTTTTCTTTTGGTAGAGACGGGGGGGTCTTGCTATGTTGCCCAGGGTATTCTCAAACTCCTGGCCTGAAGTGATCCTCCTGCCTCAGCCTCCTAATGTGTTTGGATTACAGGCGTGAGCCACTGAGTCTGGCCTAGCTCCACTTTCTGAGTTGTGCCCACTACACAAAGGTGTCAGGAACGTGAGATGTCTCCGCATTTCTGGCCTGGACCGCACATTAAGCGCTCTGTTAACGTCAATCTCTTATCAGCAGCACTGTGTTTTGGCTGGAAGAAACTTCTTTAAAACCAGGAAATCAGGAATTAGCATTTTTAAGTTCACCAGGTTACATAACATTGTGTTCATACGCAAAACAAAGTTTGTGAATCAGCACCAATGCTGGCAAGCTCTGGAAGGTTGGTGATCATGAACTTTCACCAGGCCCCAAGGCAAGGAGAGACAGAAGCCTAGGACACCAGCAAGGGCGGCGCTTTCCAATCAGGGGCAGCCGGGACTACATTTCCCAGGATGCCCAACTGCCGGGCTCCTGCGGGATTGGCTAGAACAACGGGGAAGTGATTACGGGTCGCCCAGCAACGGGCGGAGTCCTGGCCCGAAACTAGCTGCGCACGCCCCTTCCCTGCGGCGAGGAGGTTGACGAGGCTCCGTTCCATGTCGGAATGCTCTCCGACTTTGCTGTCCAGCCCGGCGGCAGCGCGACCTCTTAGGCGCTTCTCACCGCTTTGCTCTCCAGGCCCAGCCCCTTTGACGCCGGCAGCCGGGAGACTATGGAAACTGGAATTTAGCTTCGTGGTCGGCGGAGTGGCCCCCGGAGGGCGCAGTGCGCAGGCGTGAGTGGTCGAGACCCGACGCGCGCGGCGCTGGTTAGGAGTCGGAGTGAGTTCCTGGTCTACGGGACCCGGCAGCGTGCAAGCGGGTCAGGTGCCTCCTCCGTTTGCCATGGCAGCGCTGCGCTACGCGGGCCTGGATGACACGGACAGTGAGGACGAGCTGCCCCCGGGTTGGGAGGAGAGAACCACCAAGGACGGCTGGGTTTACTACGCCAAGTAAGGGGGCCGTAGTGGGGCCGGGGACGCACCTGGGACCCTGCACTGCCCTCGGACACCACCTGCGCTGGGAGGGCGCGCGCTCCAGCGCAGCGAGTGCGGTGCAGAGTGGAAATGACTGTTAAGGAGCTTAGGGGAGAGGATCCAGGGTCCCCAGGAGGGGCCGTCACCCTTTGTGGGCCTTGGGTCCAGTGGGGCGGGGGGGGGTCACCTGGCGGCGTCTCGGCGCGCCCTCTGCTGTTCAGGAGGGAGCACTGCGCGGCGCGGCGAGGGCGAAGTGGTCCGCACACCGCCGAAAAATAAAGATATTTGAAAAAGTGCACGTACTCAGCTTTCTCCTTCAGGCTCTGGGTTGCATGGCTAGGAGTTTTGTTTTGTTTTGTTTTCTCCAGACAGGTATCGCTGTGTCAGCCAGGCTGGAGTGCAGTGGTGCTATCACGGCCCACTGCAGCGTCGGTTCAGGCAGTTCTCTCATCTCGGCCTCCTGAGTCGCTGGGACTACAGCCGTGCGCTACCTCCATGCCCAACTAATTTTTTAATTTTTTTGTAGAGACTAGGGTCGCACCTTCTTGCCCAGGCTCGTCTCGAACTCTTGGGCTCGAGCAATTCGCCTGCCTCAGCCTCCAGAATTGTTGAGATTACAGGAGTGAGCGCGGCACCCATCCAGGAGTATTTTTTACCGGAAGTCCTACATAGTTTCTTGTTTCCTGGGAAAGTTTTGGAAACCCCAGCAGAGCCTTCAACTGTGTGACCTTGGGCCATTGAAAGAACGTTTAATCTCAATTTTCTCACCTGTAAAATGGGTTGATATGAGGGTCAGTTCAGGCACTGTGCATAAAGCACATAGCACCATGTCTAGTAGGTACTCTCTGTTCCTTAAGTGTCTTTCCTGCTTGCTCTTCAGATATGACAGTGCCTCTTAATAGCAGCACCTTAGAAATCACCTGGGGAATGCCCTAAATAGACGTTTTGGGTCTCCATAGAGAACCTATAGTAGCCGACTCTCAACTTTGGGAGTCTGTTAAGCTTTTCAGGGGAGGTAGAATATCACTTCGTTTTCAGAAACATGGATGTAAATCTGATTTGCAGCACCTGGGCCCCCCTTCCAGAGTGTTTTTTTTTTTTTTCTGAGGCAGAGTCTTGCTGGGTCTCCCAGACTGGAGTGCAGTGGTATGATCTCGGCTCACTGCAACCTCTGCATGCTGAGTTCCTGTGATTCTTGTGTCTCAGCCTCCCAAGTAGTTGGGATGACAGGCGGCCGCCACCGCGCCTGGTTAATTTTTGTATTTTTAGTAGAGACGGGGTTTCACCTTGTTGGCCAGGCTGGTCTCAAACTCCTGGTCTCAAGAGATCCGCCCACCTCAGCTTCCCAGAGTGTTGGGATTACAGGTGTGAGCCACTGAGTCGGCCCAGAATTTCTGATTTAATTGGTTTGTGCCCTCCCCTCTCCCTTGGTAGGTAGTAAAACTCTTCCCTCCCAGGTCATTCTAATCTGTGCAAGTATGTGAACCACTGCTGCCTTTGGTGGCAAGGTAGAAGACAAACAATAAAGCTCTGAAGAATTCACTCACAACACACAAGGGTGTTATGTGCCGGGCCTTTTGCTGGCACTGGTTATACCAAGGCAAGTAAGAGCCAGTCGTCATCCTTGGCACCCAGTCTTACAGGGCACAGTGACATGCAGGAGAGTCCCCACGCAGTGTGTGTCCCAGGAAGCAATGTGTCTGGCATGAGGTGTGTGTGGGTAGTCGGTGGGAACGTTAGGGAGTATAGTGACACAGTCACAGTAACCTTGACTTCCTGGGCCCAAGCGATCCTCCTGCCTCAGCCTTTTGAGTCCCTGGGACCACAGGTGTATGCCACCATGCCCAGCTAATTATTACCTGTTTTGTAGAGATGGGATCTCACCATGTTGCCGAGGCTGGTTTGAACTTGTGGATTCAAGCCTTCCTCCCAAAGCTGTGGAATCACAGGCGTGAGGCACGGCACCAAGCCCAGAGCAGTGCTTTGAGTACAGGTAGAAGTTGCGGTGGCAGGAGGGCAGTCCAGGTAGAGGGTATAGTGAGAGGAGAGACCCCCCCCAGCATGGCCTGTCCAGGGACCTGTGATTTTTTTTTTCTTTTTTTTGAGATGGAGTCTAGCTCTGTCGCCATACTGGCATGATCTCGACTCACTACAACCTCTGCCTTTAAGCGATTCTTTTGCCTCAGCCTCCCGAGTAGCTGGAACTACAGGCATGTGCCACCGTGCCCAGCTATTTTTTGTATTTTAGTAGAGATGGGGTTTTCACTATGTTGGCCAGGATGGTCTCGCTCTCGACCTCATGATCTCCCCACCTCGGCCTCCCGAAGTGCTGGGATTACAGTCGTGAGCCTCCACCCCTAGCTGGACTTGTGATCTTTGTGAGGTCCAGGAATGTGAAGGTTGAGGCAGGGAAGGAAGGACCCAGTTGCCGGAGTTCTTTGCCTTGCTGAGAAGCTTGGCCTTTGTTGACAGAGCCAGAGTGGCATGAGGCTTGTGACTGCAGGAAGGATTTCTGGCTCTGGAGAATGAAAGGGACATTTCTAGCAGCAGCAGAGAACCATTAACTGCTGCAGGGGTCCAGGCAGGCTCCTGAGCCGGCATTTGCTGTCCCTCTCACCTGTCCATCTGTGGGGGAAGGGCTCCTTTTCATCTTTCAGAGCTGAGCTTACCTGTCACTGCCAAAGAGACCTTCCTGACTGTGGCTGTCCCCTCTACCTTGTACCTGTCACCCGATTTCTCTGCTGCTTCGCGCTTAGCCTTGGCTTGTCCTCCTCGTTGTTGGCTCTGTGTCCCTTGCCCACATTGCAGACTCCATGAGGGTAGCTTATCTACCTGTTTGTCCCCAGTGCTTACCACTGGAAGCTGTAAGATGAACCCACACGGGATGAGTAAATAGTCATCTAGAGAAGGTCAGCCGCGGGCTTCTGTGGGCGGATGGCGCACTGTGCCCAGAGTACAAAGATGCACATGACCTGCTTCCGGCTTCCTGAGCCCACCTCTGCCTCCGGCTCTGTGGTGTGTCTCATCCTTTGTCACTCAGACCCAGAGGTGCTTCTGCTTCCCTGCAGGCTTGTCCTGGAGCCTGGCGCTAGGGCCGTGGGGCTCCCTTGCTCCCGCTTGCCCTGCTTTCGTCCCATGCCTGCCTTCATGCTGCGTGGCCTTTGTCCCATCTGCTTTCTTCATGAGTGGCCCATGGCCAGGGGACTTGGCACGTATATGGTCCCCAAAAGCCCTTCCTTCAGCCACACGACCAGTGTCTTAGGTCTCCAACTGGCCTCTTTGGCTCCACTGTTTGTTTGTGTTTATTATAATTTAAATTCTGGGACACACATGCAGGACGTGCAGATTTGTTACATAGGGTAAACGTGTGCCATGGTGGCTTGCTGCACCTCTCAACCCATCACCGAGGTATCAGCCCCGCATTCATTAGCTCTGTAGTGTTTACACCACCTGAGGTGCCAGGGCTTGGCTGGCTCCCAGCTGGAGGGCTCATCTCTCTGGACCTTCTGGCCATCCCTGCCGGCCCTCAGTTCTCAGGGTGTCAGGGCCTAAAAGCTGAAGTTCTTTGGGTGTTAGGATGCCCCTGATCCATCCGAATCCCACATTCCCTTGATCTCTCCTGACCTGTGAGCGTCCTGGCCCTTTTTTAATTTTCTTTGTAAATGTTTGTGCTGGCTCCAACCCCTTTTCATTTCTGACTCTGGAAGTGACGTTTGTTTTTCTCTTGGGGTTTGGGAAACTTTGCGGGTGTGCTTTTTAGGGGGCCGCTCTTTGAGTCATTTCTTTTTCCATATGGTCTCGCTTGCTGTAGCAGGGCCATGCCCAGGGATAGAGGCCGGAGCCCCCACTGACACCTTGGGATCTGGTGGAAGCCCTGTCTTGTGTGGGTGCTGTGGGCCTCTCCTGCTTGCCCCGTGCCCATGGTATACTTGTAGGCCTCAAAGGCACACGTGTCTTAGAGCTCCAGAGCCCACCAGGCTGGGCTTCCAGGGACAGGGTCAGGGGAGACGGGGGCCCCGAGAGAGCTGGTGGGCCTTTCTTCTACCCTTCTCCCCTAAGAGTCTTGGAGCAGCCACTTCATGGGAGATGGGAACTGAGGGATGAGGTCTTAGTGTCGAAGGCGTCCTTTTTTGTGCTCCCCTGTCCCCCTTTTCTTAGGAAGCACTGGCCTTTTGGCATTCAGAGTCCTCAGTGGCTCCAGCGTCCACGGGGCTGGCCGTCCTTACCATCAGCTCTAGTTCTCTCTGCTAACTTATACTGTGCTCAAAACACACACACACACACCCCGCTACCCACCCACTATAGGCTGGGCATGGTGGGAGGCCAAGGTGGGAGGATTGCTTGAGCCCAGGAGTTTGAGGCTGCAGTGAGCTATGATTATACCACTATACTCTAGCCTGAGTCACTGAACAAGACCCTCTCAAAAAAAAAAAAAAAGAAAAGAAAACACTCCATATGTGGAAGTGTGGTATTCACATAATACGGTGTCCATTTAATTTTGAATCCTTTGGTTTAAGTTTAGATTACTATTATCTCTTTAAATGACAAGCTTATTGAAAGAATAAAACATAAAAGACGGCTTCTATTTAAAGGAGAATAGGAGAACTTAGCGAACATGTGTTCTAATTTTCTCTTCATTAAAATGTCGTTTAAGGTTATAATTAAAAAGAACACCTTTTAATTAATTTTTATATTTATTTAAAATAAATCTTCTATTGAAATGCACTGTTCTTGGTTCTTGCCATGTTAACTCACTCGGTCCTCTGTAACCCCAAGAAGTAGGTACCATTACTGTCCACTTAACTGCTGAGGAAACTGAGACACCGGGGATTAAATGACTTATTCAAGGGCAGGGTGGCTGGCACATGGGAGACCCAGCAAACTTGGGCAGTCTGGCTCCAGAATCCTCATGACCAGATTACTCTCCCTGCTTCAGCTGGTTCCGAGTTCTTCCCCAGGGATGGTTGTGTTCTGCAGGGGATAGTTGGTAACGTCTGGAGACGCTTTCTGTGGCCACAACTGTGGGACTGGGGTATTGGCATCTAGTGGGCAGAGGCCAGTGATGCCCACAACAGCCCCACAACAAAGAATGATGCAGGCTGGGCTTGGTGACTCACACCTATAACCCCAGCACTCTGGGAGGCCGAGGCAGGTGGATCAGTTGAGGTCAGGAGTTCGACACCTGCCTGGCCAACATGTTGAAACACTGTCTCTACTAAAAATACGAAAATTAGCCAGGCGTGGTGGCGGGCACCTGTAATCCCAGCTACTGGGAGGCTAAGGCAGGAGAATTGCTTGAACCCTGGAGGCAGAGGTTGCAGTGAGCTGAGATTGCACCACTGTACTCTGTCTCAAAAAACAAAGAATGATCCAGCCCCAAGTGCCACTGGCAGTGAGGATAAGAAACCCTGGTTTAGGGCTGGGTGCAGTGGCTCATGCCTGTAATCCCAGCACTTTGGGAGGCTGAGGTGGGTGGATCACAAGTTCAGGAGTTCAAGACCAGCTTGGCCAATATGGTGAAACCCTGTCCCTGCTAAAAATACAAAAATTAGCCAGGCGTGGTGGCAAGCGCCTGTAGTCCCAGCTACTTGGAAGGCTGAGACAGGAGAATCACATGAACCTGGGAGGCGGGGGTTGCAGTGAGCCAAGATTGCACCACTGCACTCCAGCCTGGTGACAGAGCGAGACTCCAGCTCAGAAAAAAAAGAGAAACTCTGGTCTAGGCATATTCTGTAAAAGTCAAGAACATAGGTTGACAGAGTTTGTTTTGGTTTTTAAATGTCTTTCTGAATAGATAGAAAATGTTCTGAGGGAGTTTTGTAGCTCCTTTGGAAAGCATGTTTACATTTGTGCACCTGCTGTGGGCCAGGCATGAGGCTGGGTGTGTCAGGGCCCAGCTTCACCTACTAAGGGCCAGGAGGCTCTTTCTGTGCCAGCATGCCTTGCTTTCAGGGCTCAGCTTCCACTGTTAAGGGTCATTTCATGGATTTCTTTTTTTCTTTTGAGGCAGAGTCTTGCTCTGTCGCCCAGGCTGGAGTGCAGTGGCATGATCTTGGCTCACTGTAACCTCAACCTCCCAGGTTCAGGAAATTCTCATAGTCACTCAGGTAGCTGGGATTACAGGCATGTGCCACTATGTCTAATTTTTGTAGTTTTAGTAGAGATGGGATTTTGCCATCTTGGCCAGAGTGGTCTTGAATCCCTGGACTCAAGTGATCTGCCCACCTCAGCCTCCCAGAATGCTGGGATTACAGGTGTGAGCCACTACGCCTGGCTACTTCGTGGATTCTTGAGGGCAGAGATTTTTGGAGCCAGGCTTGAAGCTTATTTGATGTGTGCCTGTGAGATGAAGACTGCTTTTTTTTTGAGATGAAATCTTGCTGTTGCCCCCTAGGCTGGAGTGCAATGGCACGATCTTTGCTCACTGCAACCTCCGCCTCCCGGATTCAAGTGGTTCTCCTGCCTCAGCCTCCCGAGCAGCTGGGATTACATGTGCCTGCTGCCACACCTGGCTAATTTTGTATGTTTAGTAGAGATGGGGTTTCACCGTGTTGGCCAGGCTGGTCTTGAACTCCTGACCTAAAGTGATCCACCCGCCTCCCAAAGGGCTGGGATTACAGGTGTGAGCCACCGCGCCAGGCAGCCTCCAACATTTTAACTAATAAAGATCTCAGTCTGCTCTCAGGCTCCTAGAATTGTGCAAGGGACATTAATTAATAAGTGCCATTGATCTAAGCAGTATACAGTTTTGAGTGCTTGCTAGTATAAAGCTCTGTGGGCTACGCTGGGGAGAATAAGGAGGGAGAAGGAGGGGGAAATGGGCTAGGTCAGAGACATAAATAAGAGCGAAGAGGTAGACAGGGTTCAGAGAGAGGAGAAGACAGAGTGACTAGGGATTGCTGAAAGAGAAGGGGGTGGAGGAACCAGGAAGGAGGATCCTAGAAAGATGGTAGGAGAGAGGAAAGGAGAAAGGACAGGGGAAGCAAATAATAGAGAAGGTGGGGGTGGGTGGGGAATAGAGGGAAAGGAATGTGGGGAGAGGGAGGGCAGGGGTGCAGAGTCACAGAGAATGGGAAATTGACTTTGGAAGACTGGATGAAGAGACTAATCCTTTCCTTCTGCCAGGTCAGGAACTCTTCATTGGCCAATAAGAGGCAGTGTGGAATACTGGTCTGCTCCTTCCCCTGCCACTCCCAGCTTTTCCCATTTAAGACCCAGCTTTCTATGTCGTTTGTCATTTTGGGGTCCTTGAGTTGAGTCTATTCTTTCTTGAGTTCCCCGCCCTCCCGCTCCCACCCCTGGGCACAGATTTCTGAAGTTAGCTTCCCCCTACTCATTACACTCATTACACTGCAAGCTGGTCTCCCTTATCTGTTTTGGTCCCTCTTTGGATTTATTTCCCTGAAGTGGGTGGGCAGGAATGAAGCAGTGTAAAGGGGCTTCCAGATCTGTTCTGCCCTTCATCAGTGACCCCCCCATTCCCCTCTGAACCAGTCCAAGACTGAGACATTTGTGTCAGAAGTCCCTTTGGCCCCTTTCCTGCTCCTGAATCCCTGGGGTGGTATTTGTGGGTGGGAGGAGGGGTAAGGTCTGAAGTGGAAAGTCTGATGCTGAGTCCAGACCCCCAGCCCCACTCAGACTGGCTGAGCTCATCTCTCTAAGCAACCACAGCTGGACATTTTCCATGTGATCACCTCAGGGAGGGGGATGGGTTCCAGAAACCCAGACAGAGCTGACAGTGTCACAGCTTAGGAACAGAGCACCCTCAGGTGCCTCCTCTCCGCCTTCTCCTGTATTCTGCCTGGGAAAGGCCTGGGGGAGGAGCAAGAAAAGGAGAAACAGGCCTGGAGAAGAGCCAGAGCTGGAATAGATTTTGGGCCCAAGTTGGCCCAGGTTTCTTCATCTCTCCCATGTTCACCATTTGTGCTGGCCAGGCTGGGAAAAGATCCTGTGTGATGTGAATGAGCCCGTGAGGTGAAAACCTGTGTTTGTGTGGTCTGAAAACCTGAACATGCTTGTGTTGGTGCATATGCATGGGTGGGGTATCTGTATCCTGAGCCGTCAGTAGGCTAAAGTTGGGGTGTGTGTGTGTGTGAGGTATGATTGCCCCTGTTCTCTTCCCAGTGCAGTGGGAGGTGAGATAGCAGTTTGGGGAAGAGGGCTGCCTGTTCTTACAACTCTCCCAACCCTCCCCACCACCACGTCCCTTTCCTAACTCATGACCTTCTCTTTCAACTGCAGACAACTGGAGGGCCAGAGAAAGCAAGCTTGGAACAGAGAGGAGTGGGTCACTTCGGTGGAGGAAACTGGGGCAAGGGGGCTTCTGGACCTGGCTCACCTGGGAGTGATCATCTAGCTATTGATGCAGGGGATGCTATGACATTAGCCCCTGACCCCTGCCATGAAGGCTGCTGGAAGCTTTAGAGGGTGTTTCGTGTGGGTCTCTGCACTCCTTTCCTCCCTCGCCCCTGGCCCTGAGATCTGGGCCTGAGATGTCTGGACAGGCTGGAGGAGGCTGGTGGGGAGGCAGGGAAGGGGATGGGCAGGACGCACTTGGCTGTTTGTTCCCTCTCTTTCCTGACTCCTTTGTGGCAGCAGACTGGCTTCCTTCCTCCGCTCAGCATCTTGGCTCCCAGCTCATTTCCGCTCTTATGCCCGTAGTCTAGCTCTCAGCCTTGCACAGGGGAGTTTTTCCAAGCCAGGTCTTCTGGGCACAGGGACTCCTAGCCCAGTGGGGCAGGGGCTGAGGAATGCAAATGAGAAGTCAGTGTGTCCTTCCCTCAGCCCATTCAGACTCAGGAGCCCTGAATTGAATGAAGAAGCTTATCTGCCAGGGTTTGGGAAGCAGAAACCCAGGTGTTTGGTTACCTGGGGCCTGAGATGTGGAGAGAGCAGGGCTGGAAAGACACCCCACCCCCACCTCAGCCTAGCTTCCCTCTCTGTGTCCCTACTTGGCTGTCCTTGCCTCTGTCTGCCCCTGCCCCACCTCCCACCTCCATCCACTGCCCTACAAGTCAAGGAATGTAAGTTTTCTTTCTCACCCTCTCATTGATTAGTCATGGGCACCCCGATCCCCACGGGAACCGTTACTCACCCTTGGGCCCCCCTCCCCAGCAGTCTCCCCAGAACTGGCTGGATTCCTGTAGGAGGAGCTCACAGCCCACGGTTGGACTTCGGGGGAGGTATCGGGGTTGCGGGTGGTGGGCAGTGTCCTAGAGACAGCCACTTTTCGAGCAGTGGTTTGATCTCATTATGGCCCAGAAGCATGAGTCTCTCCCCCCTCCCAACACACACATGTATACACAGAGAGGTAGCATTCTGGTTCTAGCTACTTTATTCATCATGACTGTTTTGTCAGAAGAGGTGAGGTTGGGGTAGGAAAGTCTGGAGAAGGGCCCAAAGCAACTGAACATTTCGTCTCTTCACTGGTGCTGGCTTTAGGGGCCAGCCCTAGGGCCTGGGGCCTGCTTTTTGGACTTGGCTGAGTGCCCAGGCCTGGCCTCTGTCTCCCAGGATCAGACAGGGGCCTTTCCCAATAAGGAGCCTCCCAACTCTGGGTCCTCTTCGCTGTTGCCCCCACCCCTCTCCCCTCTAACAGCTCTTCTGCCCTAAAATGGCCACGTTTTCCTTTCTTCCTTCTTCCCTCCCCTACACCCAGGTTTGGGCCCCCTGGGTAGAGTTGGGGGTTGGATAAGGGTGAGACTCCACAGGAGCCAGATGGTCAGGTTTGGAGAAGGGTAATGAGATCCTAGGAAGAGAGGGGAACTGTGCCACATGGCTCAGGTATGTATGGGGGGTGGCGGTGAAGGCACAGCTTCCTGGAGTTACTGTCTCTCTTATAATAATAATAGCTTATGCTTTATGCTACATTGTTACATAGTATGTATTCATAGTATACTACAGAGTATGTATTCTAAGAGCTTTATATGTATTAACTTATTTAATTGGCACTGCTCCTCTATGAGGGAGGTACTATTGACCTATTCCATAAGATAAGGAAACTGAGGCACACAGTGGTTAATTAACTTGCCCAAGGTAAGTGGAAGAGCTAGGATTCAAACCCAAGCAATCTGGCTTTACTTTAGGAAAGCCCAGCCCGCTAGGTTTGTCTTTGGAATGCTTGAGCCTCACTGGCAAGAGCTTATGGGGTGGTGATGCTCGCAGAAGCTGCTGGTCAAGTGTACCCCACTTTGGACCTAGGTGTTGAATTCAGACTAAACACTTTCAAAGACAGCCATTGACCCATTCTTCTTTTTCTTTTCATGTTTTCTTTTCTTTCTTTTTTTTTTTTTTGAGAAGGAGTTTTGCTTTGCTCTTGTTGCCCAGGCTGGAGTGCAATGGCCCGATCTCGGCTGGAAGCAAACTCTGCCTCCTGTGTTCAAGCGATTTTCCTGCCTCAGCCTCCTGAGTAGCTGGGATTACAGGCATGCGCCATCATGCCTGGCAAATTTTGTATTTTTGGTAGAGACAGGGTTTCTCCATGTTGATCAGGCTGGTCTTGAACTCCCAACCTCAGGTGATCTGCCCGCCTTGGCCTCCCAAAGTGCTGAGCTTACAGATGTGAGCCACCGAGCCCAACTCTTTTTCTTTTTTTAAACAAATTCTGGGCTCTTTTCCTTTTTTTAAACAAATTCTTTGTTTGTTTGTAGGAACGGGGTCTCACTATCTTTGCCCAGGCTGGTCTCAAACTCTTTGGCTCAAGTGGTCTTCCTGCCTTAGCCTCCCAAAGTGCTGGGATTACAGGCATGAGTGACTGCACTCAGCAACAAACTCTTTTTTTTTTTTTTTTTTTTGAGATAGAGTCTTGCTCTGTTGCCCAGGCTGGAGTGCAATGGCATGACCTTGGCTCAGTGCAACCTCTGCCTCCTGGGTTCAAGCGATTTTCCTGCCTTAGCCTCCTGAGTAGCTGCAAATGATATACAGGTTAGCACAAAGCCATCTAAGTGTGACCAGAGGTGGAGGAAGGGAGGAATACAAGAAGGGGCAGAAATAAGAATTAGAGTGGCCGGGCGGGGTGGCTCACGCCTGTAATCCCAGCACTTTGGGAGGCCAAGGTAGGAGGATCATGAGGTCAAGAGATCGAGATTATCCTGGCCAACACGGTGAAACCCCATCTCTACTAAAAACACAAAAATCAAATCAGCTAGGCGTGGTGGTGCGTGCCTGTAGTCCCAGCTACTCGGGAGGCCGAGGCAGGAAAATCGCTTGAACGTGGGAGGCGGTGGTTGCAGTGAGCCGAGATCACGCCACTGCACACACGCACACACACACAAAGAAGATTTAGAGAAGACCTAGGAAGAGGCTAGTAAGCTTGTATGTAGAGGGACTTCCTTGAGCCTTTCTCCAGCTTTTGCTTATGTTTTAGGCAGTTAAAAATAGTCATTTATTTTACTCACTAAAAGAGAGAAAGGAAGAAGGGAATGAGAATTCTTTTAGCCTTGAAAGCACACAGGGACCCTCTGGGCTGGATCCAGGTACTTGACTTGGAAGTTCCAACTTGAGCAAGTCTGCTCCGCCTTGGCTCTCAGTTAAGTCTTTCCCAAATCAAAGGCATTGGACTAGGTGATCTTTGAGGTTCCATCTTACTCCAACACATTCAGATTCTCATACAGGAACTCAGGGGAAAACCAGCGTTGGGGCTGGAGTCCTTGTGTGGGGGCCAGGAATAAACAAATAATTGGTAACCAGGATGAGCTCAGCGATCTAGGGGAAAGGCTCTGCAGGGGGTGATGGGAGGGAAGCCAGGGAAGGAGAGACCAGACCCCAGAAAACTGAATGGAGCATGGACTCATTCATTCATTCAACCATGTATCTTCAGAAACTAAAACCTAGGAATCTGAGCTTCCCATCCAAGAAGGTTATAATGAGCCCATGGGCTTCAGATGTGTAGGAAGGGCAAACTCCCAGGTGCCTCCCCATTTTTTGAAGTATTACAGAAGAAAACAGCTAATAGTTATCATGTACCAGATATAGATCTAAGCATTTTACATATACTACCTCATTTAAACTAAAAATAATCCTCTGGAGCAGCAGTTTTTACCTTTCAAATTGATTTCCTCATTTAATCTTCCTCAACAGCCCTCTAAAGTTAACAAGGCCATTGGACTGATGAGGAATCTTTAAAAGTGGGAAAAGATGAAACTGGATTTCTAGTAGGATTTTCTAAGTGATAAAGGTAGGAGCCCCTCGAAGGAGTTAGAGGACTCTCACTTCCTAGTAAGGTCTTTTCTGACTCTAGGCTTCCAGATCGTGGGGGGTGGAGTGTGGTTTCCAGCTCTTGACAAATGGCAGATAAAGATATGCACCAAATCACTGATCAAGAGCAAGAAAATGTCACTGTGATGTCTTTGAGAACGTTGCTAAGAAGTCTCTAGAGATAGAGACAGTCACAGGATTGAGGGTTACCTTAAATCTCTCAAGAGACCTTGAGAGGCCAGAGGCAGAATTCTGAGCAAGTTAGCTCCCCTTTGTTTCTACCAACAGCAGGAGAGAAGGAAATTAGATCTATGGAGGGACTTACCTATTGTTAGGAGCTGATAGGAGAATCCTGCCTCCTGTGGGTAATAGTGAAGTTAATTCTTCTGTCACTGTAATCAGCAGGAGGTAGAGGTGTGAGTGGTAGCGTTAGTGGAGGCGGGGCTGGTAGTGAGGATGGGGTTGCTTGGAAGACCACTGACCAGCTAGAAGAGCCTGAGATTTTGAGGGGGAGGAGAGAATTTGCCAGACGGGTACTTGCAGGAAGGGTCCAAGTGTTTGGGCTCCAGCCTGGGGTGAAGTCAGAGACATAAATCACACCTCCCAACTGCCTGTTTCCGCTTTGAGCTCAGTTCCCAGCCAAAAGCCCAGCTAGCCTGCCAGAGGAGTAAGCGTGTGATGGGGGAGGGGCCAAAGAGCTGGAAGCTGGTGTTTGGGAATGGGAGTCATCAGCTGGGAATCTGGTCTCATCAGGGTCATGAAATGGGACTCAGGGTCAGGGCTGGTAGAGCAGGAAGCCCAGGGATCTCAACGGAACTGCTCTGTAGACGCCTCATCCCACGTGAGACACACCTACAACCACACCCTGTTTGTTGAATTCTCCTCTCCACACAGAAAAACCACTGGGAGGAGCCTAGAGGCACAGACACCTACATAGACACACCCACGCCATTCCCCATCCAGCTGTTGCTCACTTCTGCCGGAAAACTCCATGTCTTTTGGATAGGTAGAACTAGGAGAAATGAGTGAGTGTTGAGAGATAAGGAGGATCCTGGATCTTCATTAAGATCTGGAAACACTTTCCTCTAGTAATCTTAAAGGCCTGCTCTGTGTCGTCTTTTTGCCCTTCCCCACTGAGGATGGGTCTGGGTGATTTCCCTTCTCACCTTAGGAGAACCTCAGTGGTCTGTCGTCCTCTTGGTGGGCAATGCCTCTTAATCACAGTGATGGCAGAGCAGGACGCAAGAGACTGAATGCGCATGTTGGGCCGGGTAGGTGTTAGAAGGCAGGAAATCCAGAAAGCCCCTCGGACAATAGCCTTTCCCATGCATTTGGGTCCAGGCTGCTGGATCTCATCTGGCTCTAACAGCACCTCCTACTTCTCCTTCTGGTCAGCTTCCCACTCGATGCTCATTTCGGGGCATATAGGAGTGGCAGGATTCCTTTGCAGGAAAGGTATCCTGTCCATCAGCCCTTTTGCAGGTGACTGTTCTGGGTTGACCACAAGGATTTGGGGGCATAAGTAACTGACCTTAGCAAGCCTGGTACCACCCCACCCATGCCTAGTGTCCTCTTAAATGTAGCATTTGTTATGGCCCCTTACATGGTATAGTTATAAGCACTTTGACATCTTAAGGGAATCATGATGCTTTTATTTTGCGCTGAGCCCCATTCTGATCTCTGAATTGTCTGTTTGTAACCCATTAGACTGGAAACTTTATTTTAAAATTAAATTAAATTTTATTTATTTATTTTTTTGAGACGGAGCCTCACTCCGTTGGAGCTGAGTGCAGTGGCGCGATCTCGGCTCACTGTAACTTCCGCCTCCGGGTTCAAGTGATTCTCCTACCTCAGCTTCCGGAGTAGCTGGGATTACAGGTGCATGCCACCACTCCAGGCTAATTTTTGTATTTTTAGTAGAGACGGGATTTCACCATGCTGGCCAGGTTGGTCTCAAACTCCTGACCTCAGGCGATCCGCTCATCTTGGCCTCCCAAAGTGCTGGGATTACAGGCTTGAGCCACCACGTCCAGCCTAGACTGGAAACTTTAATGAAGCAAAGATTGTGTCTATTAATTCATATAGCCCTAGACCAGCATTAGGAAAATAGTATATGCCTTTTCATAAGTCAAGGTGACAATATGATTACACTGAGGAGAGGAGATCTTGAGAATGCTGGAATATATTTTTTCCTAGAAAAGGGGAGGAGGTCACAGCTACCAGGGCCACTTTAACCAGGGTAAACTGGCCCTGAAGTCTCCAATCTCTCCCTTCCCCTGCCTTGTACCTGAGAGAACCAGAAAGCTTCTTTCTAATACACCTTCTGCTTCAGTCATTTGGGTCTCAGTATTGTCTCCCTAACATGCCCAGTTTGTCTTCAGCTTTGCTCCAGTGATTCCCGTGTCTGGAATGCACTGTCCTCTGTATTGGTCATCAAAGCCCATCCAAGCCATGCATAAGCTTCCCCATCTCATTCTTTATTTTATTTAAAAAATATTTATTTATTTGTTTTTTTTGAGATGAAGTCTTGCTCTGTTACCCAGGCTGGAGTGCAGTGATGTGATCTTGGCTCACTGCAACCTCCGCCTCCCAGGTTCAGTCGATCTCCTGCCTCAGACTCCCGAGTAGCTGGGACTACAGGCACCCGCACTAAGCTCGGCTAATTTTGTATTTTTAGTGGAGATGGAGTTTTACCATGTTGGCCAGGCTGGTCTCGAACTCCTGACCTCAGTGATCTGCCTACCTCAGCCTCCCAAAGGGCTGGGATTACAGGCGTGAGCCACTGCACCTGGCCTTCCCCAGCTCATTTTAACCCACGGCAGTGTGCCACTTTTCTGAAGTCCTAGGCTTATAGTCTGGAGTACATGGTCTAGCACTTAATTATCCAGGGTATTAATAAAGTCCTTGTATAATTTAGAAATTGAATACATTTGGATGTACCTATGATAGAAGCAACTATAAATATCTTATGAAAACATATTCCATAGAATTTTTAATGCTAATGTTTGTTTTTTGTTAATGAGCTTTTATTTTGCACAGGGAAGTCATCTATTATAGTGAAAAGACTTGAGTTTGAATGTTGCCTCCCTTATTTAATAGATATGTAACCTTGGCAAATTACTTAACCACCTTGGGTCTCAATATCTTCATCTGTAAAATGGCAGTAATATCTATATCTATCTATCTATATATTTTTTGAGACAGAGTCTCACTCTTTTACCCAGGCTGGAGTGCAGTGGTTCGAGCTCTTAAAAAAAATACATATCTATTATATATATATATATATATGTATTTTTTATATATATGTATATGTGTGTGTGTATATATATATATATATATATTTTTTTTTTTTTTGAGACAGAGTCACTCTGCTACCCACGCTGGAGTGCAGTGGAGCTCACTGCAACCTCCGCCTCTCGGGTTCAAGAGATTCTCCTGCCTCAGTCTCCCAGTAACTGAGATTACAGGGGCACGTCACCATGCCTGGCTAAATTTTGTGTTTTTCATAGAGATGGGGTTTCACCATGTTAGTCAGGCTGGTCTTGAACTCCTGACCTTGTGATCCGTCTGCCTTGGCCTCTCAAAGTGCTGAGATTACAGGTGTAATCCCAGGTGTAATCCTAGCACTTTGGCAGGCAGCAATATCTTTCTCACAGATTTGCTGGGATAATTAAACTAATATACTGTATAGTATAGTTACAATACTTGGTTGTAAAAATTAAAGCCTCATTCAGCCTGTCTGACAAATCTGATAAATTTGAAATCTACTTAAACTCTGATGTGCTCTCTGAATGTATTTTTTTTGATGGAGTCTCACTCTGTCGCCCAGGCTGGAGTACAGCGGCGTGATCTCGGCTTACTGCAACCTCTGCCTCCTGGGGTTCAAGTGATTCTCGTGCCTCAGCCTCCCGAGTAGCTGGGATTGAATGTAATGTATTTTATAGGTCAAATCTCAGCACAAACATTACTTTCTCCAAGAAGCCTTCACTAATTCCCCACGCAGTACTCCTCTCCTGATTTCACTAGTCACAGCACCTACCCCACTATACTGTATCTTCCTGTTTGTCTCTTTTTTTAGACTAAATTATGTGAGGTAAGGATCTTGTTAACTTCTGTTTTTCCATTGTCAAGATCAACAAATATTTGAATAAATTGAGCCTCTTTTTAAAGCAATGGTAAACATAAGACAGCAACATTACAAAACTAATTTCTGAATTGAATGACAATTTTTTTTACAAGGTAGTCTTCTAGCAAGATAGCACTTCTTACTATCATGTTTTTTTTTTTTTTTGAAAGAAAGGAAAAGAGAGGAAAGAAAGTGAGAGTGAAAGAAAGAAAAAAAAAAGAATGTACGAGAGAAAGAAAGAGGAAGAAAAAGAGGGAGAGAGAACAGGATTCTTGTTCTACTGCCCAGG
>CAUYLG010019257.1:0-163632 GCA_963573385.1 Cacajao melanocephalus | reverse complement strand
TCTTTTTGTATTGTTTGGAATAGTTTCAGAAGGAATGGTACCAGCTCCTCTTTGTACATCTGGTAGAATTTGGCTGTGAACCCATCTGGACCTGGACTTTTTTTGGTTGGTAGGCTATTAATTGCTGCCTCAACTTCAGCTCTTGTTATTGGTCTGTTCAAACTTTCAATTTCTTCCTGGTTTATGCTTGGGAGGATGCAAGTGTCCAGGAATTTATCCATTTCTTCCAGGTTTACTGGTTTATGTGCAAAGAGTTGTTTGTAGTAATCTCTGATAGTAGTTTGCATTTCTGTCGAATCGGTGGTGATATCCCCTTTATCTTTTTTTCTTGCATCTATTTGATTTCTCTCTCTCTTTTTTTTTTTGTTTCTATTTTGTTTTCTTTTCTTTTTTATTAATCAGGTTAGCGATCTATTTTGTTGATCTTTTCAAAAAACCAGCTCCTGGATTTATTGATTTTTTTGAAGGGTTTTTGTGTCTCTATCTCCTTCAGTTCTGCTCTGATCTTAGTTATTTCTTGTCTTCTGCTAGCTTTTGAGGTTTTTTTATCTTGCTCCTCTAGCTCTTTCAATTTTGATGATAGGGTGTCAATTTTAGATCTTTCCTTGCTTCTCATGTGGGCATTTATTGCTGTAAATTTCTCTCTAGACACTGATTTAAATGTGTCCCAGAGATTCTGGTACATTGTGTCTTCGTTCTCACTGATTTCAAAGAACATCTTTACTTCTGCCTTCATTTCATTGTTTATCCAGTCGACATTCAGGAACCAGTTGTTCAGTTTCCATGAAGTTGTGGGGTGCTGAGTTCTAATTGGATTGCCCTGTGGTCTGAGAGACTGGTTGTTATGATTTCCATTCTTTTGCATTTGCTGAGGAGTGATTTACTTCCAATTATGTGGTCAGTTTGAGAGTAAGCGCAACGTGGTGCTGAGAAGAATGTATATTCTGTGGATTTGGGGTGGAGATTTCTGTAGATGTCTATTAGGTCCGCTTGGTCCAGATTTGAGTTCAAGTCCTGGATATCTTTGTTAATTTTCTGTCTCGTTGATCTGTCTAATATTGACAGTGGAGTGTTAAAGTCTCCCACTATTATTGTGTGGGAGTCTAAGTCTCTTTGTAGGTCGTTAAGAATTTGCTTTATGTATCTGGGTGCTCTTGTATTGGGTGAGTATGTATTTAGGATCATTAGCTCTTCTTGTTGCATTGATCCTTTTACCATTATGTAATGCCCTTCTTTGTCTCTTTCGATTTTGTTTATGGTTTAAAGTCCATTTTATCAGAGACTAGATTGCAACTCCTGCTTTTTTTTGCTCTCCATTTGCTTGATAAATCTTCCATCCCTTCATTTTTAGCCTATGTGTGTCCTTGCAGGAGAGATGTGTTTCCTGAATACAGCACACCAATTAGTCTTGACTTTTTATCCAATTTGCCAGTCTGTGTCTTTTGATTGGGGCATTTAGCCCATTTACATCTAAGGTTAATATTGTTATGTGTGCATTTGATCCTGCCATTTTGATGCTAGCTAGTTGTTTTGCCTGTTAGTTGACACATTTTCTTCATTGTGTCGATGATCTTTACCTTTTGGTACGTTTTCGGAGTGGCTGGTACTGGCCGTTCCTTTCCTTGTTTAGTGCTTCTTTCAGGAGCTCTTGTAAGGCAGGCCTGGTCGTGATGAAATCTCTGAGCAATTGCTTGTCCATAAAGGATTTTATTTCTCTTTCACTTATGAAGCTTAGTTTGGCTGGATATGAAATTCTGGGTTGAAAGTTCTTTTCTTTAAGGATGTTGAATATTGGCCCCCACTGTCTTCTGGCTTGTAGGGTTTCTGCTGAGAGATCTGCTGTGAGTCTGATAGGCTTCCCTTTGTGGGTAACCTGACCTTTCTCTCTGGCTGTCCTTAGCATTTTTTCCTTCATTTCAACCCTGGTGAATCTAACGATTATGTGTTTTGGGGTTGCTCTTCTTGAGGAATATCTTTGTGGTGTTCTCTGTATTTCCTGGACTTGAATGGTGGCCTGTCTTGTTAGGTTGGGGAAGTTCTCCTGGATGATATCCTGAAGAGTGTTTTTCAGCTTGGATTCATTCTCTCCGCCACATGCAGGTATGCCTATCAAATGTAGATTAGGTCTTTTCACATAATCCCATATTTCTTGGAGGCTTTGTTCATTCCTTTTCACTCTTTGTTCTCTAATTTTGCCTTCTCATTTTATTTCATTGAGTTGATCTTCAGTCTCTGATATCCTTTCTTCTGCTTGGTCAATTCAGCTATTGAAATTTGTGTATGATTCACAAAGTTCTTGTACTGTGTTTTTCACCTCCATCAGGTCATTCATATTCTTCTCTAAGCTGTTTATTCTAGTTAGCATCTCATCTAACTTTTTTTCAAGGTCCTTAGTTTCTTTGTATTGGGTTAGCACATGTTCTTTTAGCTCTGAGAAGTTGGTTATTACCCACCCTCTGAAGCCTGTTTTTGTGAATTCATCAGATTCATTCTCCATCCAGCTTTGTTCCCTAGCTGGTGAGGAGTTGTGACCCCTTGGAGGAGGAGAGGAGTTCTGGTTTTGGTGCTTTCATCTTTTTGTGCTGGTTTCTTCCCATCTTCATGGCTTTATCTACCTGTGGTATTTGTAGTTGGTGTCTTTTGGATAGGGTCTCTGAGTGGACATCCTTTTTGTTGATGTTGAAGCTATTTCTTTCTGTTTCTTAGTTTTCCTTCTAACAGTCAAGCCCCTCTGCTGTAGGGACTGCTGGAGGTCCACTCCAGGCCTTGCTTGCCTGGGGATCACCTGCGGGGGCTGCAGAATAGTAAGGGTTGCTGCTGGTTTCTTCTTTTGTTATCTTCATCCCAGAAGGGTACCTGCCAGATGTTGGCCTAAGCTCTCCTTTATGAGGTGTCTCTTTGGGTATACAGGGGCTGGGGAGCTGCTTGAGGAGACAGTCTGTCCCTTATAGGAGCTCAAGTGCTGTGCTGGGAGCTCCGTTGTTCCATGCAGAGCTGCTAGGCAGGTATGCTTAAGTCTGCTGCAGCAGAACTCATAACCACCTCTTTTCCCAGGTGCTCTGTCCTAGGAAGGTTGGCTTATTTATAAGTTCCTGGCGTGCTGCTGCCTTTTTTCACAGTTGCCCTGCCCAGCATAGAGATAGTTTAGTCACAGTCTTCCAGCAGAGGCATTGCTGAGCTGCTGCGGGCTCTGCCCAGGTGCTGTGTGAACTTCCTTGAGGTGTTGTTTATAGAGGTGCAGTTAGAATTGCCTCGGTATTGGCAGACTGCCTTGGTAGTGGCGGATGCCCTTTCCCCCCACTAAGCTGGACCCTCCCAGGTCCAGCTGCGCTTGCTATGAAACTTAATCCAGAGCATTTCAGATTGCTTGTTTTGTGGTGATGGTACCCACCAAGCCAGATCACCTGGCTCCCTGTCTCAGTCCCCTCCCTTTCAGTTGAATGGGCAGCTCTGTCTCCCAGGCATTCCAGGCACCAGTTGAAACGGCCACCCAGATTTGTGTGAGTTTCTGTGTGGAGACCTGCGACACCAGCTGAAACAGCCGTGCTGGAAACTCGTGGCCCTTTTCAGCCCAGGGAATCTCCTGGTCTGTGGGCAGTGAAAACTCATTTGGAAATGCAATGATCACTCACCCCCTGCATTGTTCTTGCTGGGAACTGCACTCCAGAGCTATTCCTACTTGGCTATCTTGGATCCAATTGGGTCTTTAATTTTTAACAAGATATCTTTAAAAATGTGAATTATAGAGCATTATAATTATAGAACTACTAACTTCTAGTTTGTACTAATAGTTTAGAATATGCTTTAAAAATATTACTTAATGAATTTTTGCTGCATGGTAAGTTAGAAATAGAAGGAAAGTGACTAGCAAACAAAAATAAGGATTGCTATCAGGACCAAACAAGTGTGTGTGTGTGTGTGTGTGTGTGTCTGTGTTTGTGTATGTGTGTGAGAGACAGAGAAAGAGAGAGAGAGAGAGAGAGAATTCCTAAAATATTACCTGGTTGCTAAGAAATATAAACAAAATGTAAGATATTAATATGTAAGTTTTTAATTATTAATTTTTATTTTACTATTTTAATAATTGTGAGTTATATTGTTTATGACACTATTAATTTAATTCTTGTTTTGACATTTTGTTTAATGTCTCTTTCTCTCCCTTCTGTCTTTCTTCCTCCAAGTATATGTGAGTAATTTATTATGTAGAGTTATTATTTCCTCATAAAGTGGACATGAGTAAGATGTCTTTTATGTCTGGGAATATATGCCTGTTGCCCACAAACATGCATGATTACTGCCTCAACAAAGAAGTCTAATGTCATGACTCTCACCATTACTATTCTGATACTGATTCATTGGGTGTGAACATAAATCACTGCAGAAATGACATAATATGTTGACGATAATGGTGACAGATGTT
Source organism: Cacajao melanocephalus (assembly GCA_963573385.1). NCBI lineage: Eukaryota > Metazoa > Chordata > Mammalia > Primates > Pitheciidae > Cacajao > Cacajao melanocephalus. The sequence goes on along the minus strand of CAUYLG010019257.1, from coordinate 159,212 downwards.
ATTACTATTTCTACATCTGTGTCATTATCTGATTTTGGATCCCTTATTATATTCATTATATTCATATTTTACTAATATTCTATTCCTCATTTTCTTTATTAAAATACTTTATTTCCTAGAATAGTTTTAATTTTACCCAGAAATTGAAGAGCAAGTAAAAAGAATGCCTAAACACCTTTCTTCCTCCCATTTTCCTACCCACAGTTTCCTCTACTGTTAATAAAAGCAGCTGCCACTGTCTGGAGGGGCCACTGCCACGATGCTAGCTGCAGTGGTGGAAGGCATGGCTGGGGCTACGCACTCCACAGAGTCAGTGCAAGCCAGGAACAGGCATAGACCTGCCCCTCCAGGAGCACCTACAACTTCCCAGCCATGGTTGGGGACCTGGGCATCTCTGCACTCCTGGTGGCCCCAGAAGCTCCCCTATCCCCACAGGTGAGGAAGTGCCTTCTCCCCTTGCCTGGCCTCTACCCGCTCCCAGCCCTGCCCTGATTTTGGAGCAAATGAGTGTGATGGAACCCGGGCACTGTCATGACCGAGCCAGGTGTGCATGCACTTGGGGCAGCGCTGACATGCCAGCCCACTGCTCCTGGGCACCCTCAGACTTTGGGCGCCTACGAGCATGGGAGGGAGGCCAAGGTGAGCTGAGGGTTGCTCAGCATGGGCCTGCAGGCAGACTTCACCATGGACAGCCTGAGTGCCATAGGCACCATGGGCAGCCAGTTAATGGCAGCAGGTAGCAGGCAGGCTCCTGGGCAGAAAGGGATGAGTCCCCATTGAAACCCCACCTTCATGCCAGGGAGGGCTGGAGGCCAGTGGCTGCGCTGCCAGTTCCACAGACCAGAATGAGAACTTCTGGTGCTTTTCCTGGGATTACCTATGGCTGCCAATGCTGCCCATGCACGAATCAGCTGTCACTTACTCCCTTCTGAAGCCCAGAAAAATCCTGACCTCAGCCAGAGCTGGACAGATGTTGAGACACCCTGTCTGCCCACCTCTTTGCCTTGCTCACCCTCCACTTGCCCATGTATCTCATTCTTACCAGATGCAAGATAAGAACTTAGGACCCACTAAATGACAGGGCTGAAGGAGCTGTAACACAAACAGGGATTAAACACACCCTTTGCTCCCCATGTAGTGCATAACAAGAAAGAGAGAAGAGCTGAGTTTCTTAGGGGATTCCAGACCTAGGAGTTCCCCAAACTCAGGCCTGCAACACTCTCTTTGAGGCTCTCCAGTTACTGGTATGTCCACGCTTCCAGGCACAGGTACCAGCCATAGAAGCTTCTTGTGGTACACTTGATCCAGCCAGAGTCTTGCAGCGAGCTGGTGCCCATGACAGTGCCTGGAGCTGCCTGCCTTGCTGTAGCTGGCATGCCTGGCTGTAGACAGAGGCCAGACCCCATGCTCACTCACTCACATGCCCCTCACCACTCCATGCCTGGCTCATTCTTGGCAGGCATGGGATCCAGGCTGGTAGCATAGCCTGCCAGGCTGACTGGGCAGTACAAGCCCAGTCGGCTCAAGCAAAACTCAAGAAAAGGACCACTGGCCACAGAGGTTTCCAGCTGGAAAAGCACCCTGAGGATCTTGTCACATTTCCATCTTGCATTAATTTGGTTCATTTGTTCGATTGATGGGCTAATACTGATAAATGATTTTTCACTAAAGTCTGTAGTTCACGAGCCTTCCTCTTTGTGTTGTACAGTTTTATGGGTTTTGGTGAATGTGAAATGTCATACATCCACCATTACACTATCATGCAAAATAATTTCATCTCTCTAACATCCCCTTGGCTCCACCTATTTCTCCCTCTCTCTCATCCCCCTACAGTCTCTGGCTACCACTGATCTCTTTATTCTCTATAGTTTAATGTTTTCCAGAAAGTCATAGAGTGGTAATTATGCTGTATATATAGCTTCTTCTAAGTGGCTTCTTTCACTTAGCAATATGCAGGTAAGTTTTCTCCATATATTTTTATGGCTTGATAGGTCATTTCTTATTAGGAAAAAATAGTCCATTGTATGGGTCAACCAGATAAACACTGATATTTTGAAAGGCATCTTGATTGTTTCCAATGTCTGCAAATTATAAATAAAGCTGCTATAAACATTCAGGTAGAGTTTCAGGTACAAAATACAAAATGTCTGTACAATTTCACATTCCCACAAGCAATGAATGAATGTTAGTATTACTCCACATCCTTGCCAGTGTATGGTGTTGTCAATGTGAAGTATTTTTCCATCCTACTTGGTATATGGTGGTATATTATTTGCAGAGAATTTTTTTTTTAGTTTAATGTAGTATAACTTGTAATTTTGTTTTCTTTCATGGATTGTGTATTGTATCTTATACCCAAATCTAAAGCCCCCTAGATATTCTGTTATTTTCTAGGATTTTAATATTTTGGGGTTATATTAACTACTTTAATTTTTAGTGAAACTTCTAATGTCAGTTTCTAGATTTAGGGTTTTGGTTGTTTGTGGTGGTTGTTATTGTTGTTTTTACCAACTGTCAATATTGAATTATTTTCAATATTGAAATTGCTTCCTAATTGTTTGTAGGCAGAGTACCTTTTTACCTTTGGATTTCATTCGCTTCTTAGCAATAATTTGACTGTATTCATTTGGATCTGCTTCCAAATTCTGTATTTTGTTTGTTGCTCTGTTGTCTACCCACTGCAGATATACTGTCTTAATTACTGTGTCTTTATAGTAGGTACTGAAATTGAGTAGTGTCAATCCTGTGACTTTATTTCCTTCTTCAAAACCCTGTTGATTATTCTGGGTGTTTTTCCTTTCCCTTTAAACTACAGAATTAGATGGTTAAAATCCACAAGTAAATTCCCGGGATTTTGACTAGGACTGCTTCTTATGTTCTTTACGTCAACTGCCATTTGCTTATAATTCCATTGTTATCTGTTAATGAAATAGAATACTCAACATAGTAAAAAATATTGATAGATTTAGGGAAATTACGATCAAAAGCATGAAAATGACTTTTGCAGATAAAGAAAAGCTCATTCTGAAATGTATATGGAAATAAGCCAAAGAATAACTAAAACAATATTGAAAAATAAGTAAAAAATAGGAAGACTTATCTGACCCAATATTAACATTTATTATATATTTAAGGCAATTGAGGCATTGTGGTATCGGTGTAGATATAGACTCATAGATAAGTTGAACAGAATTGATAACACAGAAATGTCCAACTGCTTTTTAAAATTTCTATTTATAATTTATACATAATACTCATACACGTTTATTGAGTACAATGTGATGTTTCAATACAGAGGTATACTGTATAATGACCAAATCTAAGTAGTTAGTATGTTCATCACTTCAAACTTTTATTATATGTTTATGGTTATAACTTTCAAACTACCTTGATTTATATAATACTTTGTTATTAACTGTAGTCACCCTACTTAGTAGTAGAACACAAGAGGTTCTTATTCATAACTGTAACTTTGTGCTCCTTGACCAATTTCTCTCCATCTTCCCCTTCCCTTTGTCTCCTCACCCTCTGCAAACTGCTATCCGATGCCCTACTTTTATGAGATCAAATTTTTTAGAGTCTGCATAAGATAGATATCATGTGATATTTGTCTTTCTATACCTGGCTTATTTCACTTAACATAATGTTCTCTGGGTTTATTCTTGTTCTTAAAAATGACAGAACTTTATTATTTTTTGTTTGTTTTTGAGACACAGTCTCGCTCTGTCATCAGGCTGGAGTACAGTGGCACGATCTTGGCTCACTGCAATCTCGGCTCACTGCAATCTCTACCTCCCCGGTTCAAGCCACAGAATTTTCTTCTTTTTATAACTGTAAGTATCCCATTGTCTTTGTAAACCACATTTTCTTTATCCATTAATGGACACTTGAGCTGTTAACATCTTTTGGCAATTGTGAATAGCATTTTTTTACAAACTCATTGGCCATTTGTGTATCATTTTTAAGAAATGTGTATTCAGATTGTTTACCTATTTTCTTTTGTCATGTTATTTGTTTTATTGCTGTAGAGTTGTTTGTGTTCCTAGTATATTCTAGATATGAAGTTCTTGTGCGACAAATAGTTTGCAAATAACTTTTCTTAGTGTGCAGGTGGTCTCTTCCCTCTGTTTTTTGTTTTGTTTTGTTTTGTTTTGTTTTGTTTTTGATGTGCAGAATTGTTTACCTACAGATGATCCCATTTGTCTACTTTTGCTTCTTTTGCCGGGGCTTTTAAAGTTTTAGCCATAAAATCTCTGCCCAGACCAGTATCCTGAAACATCTCACCTGTTTTCTCAAGTAGATTTATAGTATGGTATCTCACATTTAAATCTGTAAAGATTTTCTCATGTAGTTTGGAAAAAAAAAAAAAAGAAGAAGAAGATTTTCTCTTGCTTTTTACATGGTGAGTGATAGGGGTTTAATTTTTTCCCTAAGCATGTGGATATCCAGTTTTCCCAGTGCCATTTATTTATTTTATTTTTTGAGACCAAGTCTCACCCTATGTCCCAGGCTGGAGTGCAGTGGCATAATCTTGGCTCACTGCAACCTCTGCCTCCTTGGTTCCAGGGATTCTCCTGCCTCAGCCTCCCAAGTAGCTGAGATTACTGGTGCCTGCCAACGTGCCCAGATAATTTTATGTATTTTTAGTAGAGACAGGGTTTCACCATGTTAGTCAGGCAAGTCTCGAACTTCTGACCTCAAGTTATCAGCCCACCTTGGGCCTCCCAAAGTGCTGGGATTACAGGCATGAGCTACCGTGCTGAGCCCCAGCACCATTTATTAAAGAAACTGTCTTTGTCCCCAATTCACGATGGGTGGTTCAGCCTTCTTTGTCCTCCCAAAGGTTCCCATAGGATGTGACTAGAGGCACCTTCCCATCAAAATTGCCAGACTGGTGGGAGGATGGAATAAGTTCCTCCAACTCCCTCCTCTTAGTGCAGAGATTCTGGATCTAGGAAAATGCCCTGTTAGTGGTGCGATGCCAGCTGTAGGAAGTAGCAACTGAACCTGAAATGACCATTCCTCTTACCTGATGTGATTCCTCTCAATCTTGTGAGATCAGGGCATTTCTTTACTTCCTCACCAAGTTTTGTTGAACTGAAGGAAATATTCTTGGTCTTGAGTAGTTTCTAGTTATAGTTTTGTGGGAAATTTGATGCCTGGATATGTCGAATTCCACCATCTTGATTCAATGCTTTTGGAGAAAGGTGCAAAACTAATTCAATAAAGAAAAAATTAGAAAAATAATCTTATACTTGATAAAAAAGCAGTATCAGTAAAAGGCAAAATTTATGTTGCATTTTAAAATAAAACCCTTGTACTGTGAAAATCACCATTAAGAGAGTGAAAATATAAGCTACTGACTGAGAGAAAATGTTTACATATATATTTGAAAAAGGACTAGTATTTAGAATGTATAAAGACCTCTTCAATTTTAACATTAAGTAAATAGTCTAATTAGAAAATGGGCAAGCAACATAAACATTTCAATGAAGAACACTTGCAGATGGTAAACACTTTAAAACATGTTCAATATGGCTACCAATTAGGGATATGCAAATTAAAACTATTGTGAGAGATCATTAAGCCTTTATCGGAAAAAATAAAATTTTAAAGTAATGATATCCTCAGACGTTGGTGAGGGTGAAGAGAAGCCAGATTACTCATACATTGCTAATAGGAACATAAAATGGTAAAAAGCCGTTTGGCAAACTTTGACAGTTTCTATAAACCAAAATACACAATTTTCATATGATCTAACAGTTTGCTCCAGAGAAACTAAAACTTATGTTCACATGAAATTCTGTATAAAAATGTTTAAAGCAGTACCTTTACTCATTGTATTAGTTTCTTGTTGATGCTGTAACAAATTACCAAGAACTAGTAGCCTTAAACAACAGAAATTTATTCCATCTTACTTTGGGAAGCCAGAGTCCATTATCAGCATCCCTTGGTTCAAATCAAGGTGACATCAGTCCCTCTAGCACCTCTAGAGCAGAGTCATCTTTGTCTCTATCAGCTTCTCTTGAGCTGCAATCACTTCTTGGCTTGCCTCTGTATCACTGAACCTCTGACTTGCTCTGTGATAATATTGCCTTCCCCTCTCTTGTCTGCATATAAATCTCCCTTGGCGTCCCTCTTAGAAAGACCCTTGTCATCACATTTATGGCCTACCCAGATAATCCAGGATAATCTGTAACATCTCAAAATTCTTAATTTAATCATGTATTCAAAGCCAAGATTGTGCCATGTAATGTAACATTCACAGATTCACAGACTTGAGAAGTATTCATTTTGGGGGACTATCATTCAGCCTACCCTATTCATAATAGTCCAAAACTTTAAACAAACCACATGATCTTCAATGATTGAAAAGGTTAAATAGCCTGCAGCTGCATACCACAGAATACTACTGAGCAATAAAAATGAATTAACTATTGATTCATGTAATGATTTGGATAAATCAACAGAAAATTATGCTATATGAAGAAAAAAGGAAATATATGTTGTAAATTATTCAGATTTTTATGCAGACATAGTCATTTTAATGGTTGACAATTACATGTTTATAATGTTAACAAAAAAGCCATATATAAAGTCTATATAGTGAAACATTATAGTATAATGGTTAAGATCATGGCTTTCCTTTTTTTTTTTCCAAAAAGGAAAGCCAAATCCAATAGGTTACATACTCTATGGTTCTATTTATGTAACATTTTAGAAATAAAAGGATTTAATATTGAAGAGCAATTTAGTCTTTGCCAGGACTTAGGGACAAGCAACCAGTGTTAAGTACAGGAGAGAAGCAGATGTGACTATAAAATGACAATATGATGGAATCTTGTAGTAATAGAACTTCTCTGTGCCTTGGTGTGGTGGTTGACTCACAAATCTACACATGGTAAAAGTGCATACAATTAAATACAAACATATAACAAATATATACGTACTATGTATATTTAATATATAGTAAAGTTAAATTTATATTTATACTAAATAATTTGTACTGTATATTTAATATATATTACAAATAGATGTGTAGAACATATATATATAGATAGATGTATCGATAACTGAGTATATATAAAACATGTAAAAAACTTAGTAACCTTGGAAGATTATGTCATATTTTGAGGATGCTACCACTCAGAGAAAATGGAAAATGGATAAATGATACATGAGTTTTTTCTGTATACTTCCCTAAGACAGCAGTTACATCTAAAATTATCTCAATAATAATTTCAAATAAAGTAAAACATGCATAAAATATTAATTCAATATATGTTTATTTTATTCATCAAAAGGTAATTTAAATTTGATACCTTTAAAGATGCATTGCTGGAACTGACTACAGGTGAAACTCTGAAGATGGATTTTGATATTAAAAGATTAGATGTTTCATTTTCAATAAAGCTTAAAAATAAATATCTGAAGTTGTTATTAAATTGCTCTAAAATTGGCCCTTTATTTCATCAACAGGCCAGTATCTCTAGAGTGTTATTAAAACAAGACACAATAATAATTTAGGTACATTGTATTACCTTTGAGTAGTGATGTCACAGGCATAATATTAGTTAGATTAGCAAGCAAGAAGCTAACAAAGTTGTCACATTAAAAAATTTAAATTTATATATGTTTTTTCAAAGTATATATGCATTGAATATAAAAAAATCAAAACTCACAAAAGTTGCAAAAGTAGGAGAAATTCCCTGTTATAGTGGCTTATACACATGAATTCAATACACATGTACAGGTGAGAAATCTTTTTCCTATTATTTTTGTTTTAGCAATATTTATTGAAATATAATATATCTATTGGATTCCAAAAAGCTCCCCAGTAGAGTCTGGGTTAAGGAAACACTATACATATTAAAAATAGATAACTACACAATCAACAATTCTGTAGGCACTAATTCTATTTTTTTCTGGAAAGTCTCTCCTCTTTTCAATCATTCTTTTTCTGTCTCCCTGAATAGCACTCACCCTCCATCCTATCCAGTACTTTTATTAAGTAAGATACGTTTTCACAGGTGCATATAGAAAGACTCAGGAACAATGAGAAGAAAGGGCCAGAGTACTGGGTTTCTGACAGTGTTTACAGACCAACAGCTCTGTGCATGCATTTGGAATTGGAGAGGCAAGACCCAGATACATGTAGTAGAATCTTTAGTAATGAATTGTATGTGTACCATGAGAGCTGTTCTATTCGACCTTCTGAACATCCTTTACAGGGCGCTTCTCAACTAATCCATTTTATCACTTTTTTAAGGGGACATTCCTGTGATGTTAGTTTCTGTTTAGAATTTCATTTCCAGTAAAATCTAGAGAGAGATACAACCAAAAAACAGATGTGTTACTATTGCATATAATTGAAGCCAGAAATATCTCCCATACTCGTGGTGGAAAAAAATTCACTTAGGTTTAGACATTCTTCTATCTCTGCTTCTTTACTTATGATTAGTACTGTACTACTGATTAATAAAAGGTAAGTGAAATGGGAAACTTGGACTTATGACCATGACACTCTATGTGTAGGACCCTGAAGTAAATTATAAAAGATCATTTCAATATACTTGTCACCACATGTGTCATGATCCAATCATGCTACCAGCCCCTTAAGCTCTGAGTGCAGGGGATTTTCTTTTGCTGTCATAGATACTTCTTTACTGAATTCTAAGGCATACTCTTTTCTTTTTCTTTCTTTTTTTTTCTTTTTGCATGTTTGGCAATTATGTTTTTCTATAATTGGAGTCTTTTGTCTTTAATAGTTGAGAAAATTCCTAAAAATGGTTTATTGGAAATACCTTTCCTTCTGTTATGTTGTTTCTTGTTATTTTATGTATTTGTCTCTGTTATATATTGTAATCTATTGTAAATGGAAAAATTTATGTATAACTTCAGATTGTCATCTTAAAACTAGATATCCCCATGTTTTATTTTGCTTATTTGCTCTTGAGTGAGTTACATAATAATAATTACTTTCTATTATTATAATTGCTATTTATTGGATGCTGATTAATATCAAACATTATGATAAAAAAACTGCATGATATAGATTTATTTCTCACTGAGTTCCATTATTATTATTCCTGTTTGGTAGATGATAAAACTAAAGCGAAAAGATACATTGCTTCCCACGTTACAGAGCAATAAATTGTACAACTAAATTATAACACTGTACAAAATTACTCGAGAGTCCATGATCTTAAACCATTATACTATAATGTTTCACTATATATGCTTTATATATGACTTTTTATTAACATTATAAACTTGTAATTGTCAATCATTAAAATTATTATGTCTGCATAAAAATATGAATCATTTGCAACATATATTGAAAAAAGTACAAAGGGAAACATCATTCTAGCTTCATTGCATCTATAGTGTTAATTGTCCTTTCTGTTTGTTTGCCATTGAGGTTCAGTAAATTGATATAGCAAATAATAATTGGCTCATTATGATGTAAATAACTATAATAGGGAAAGCCCTTTAGTTATTTATAATAAATTACTTTTATTTATTGTATTAGTTTTACATTAGCAACTGTGTTTAATTACTGAACAATACCTATGCCATAATGCAAATTCATATACACAGGACAGGTTATTTTATGACCTTTGTGTCATAGTTATTTTCCTTAACGTTGTTAATTTCCCATTTTTTTTATCTTCTATCTAATCCTTCCCCTTATGGTGGTTTCTATTCTCTTGTTTACTTAATTTCTATCACTACTGCCAGAAATTATAAGGGACAACATGATGAAACTGCATCTCTACTAAAATACAAAAAATTAGCCAGGCGTGGCAGCCTGAGACCATAGTCCCAGCTAATTAGGAGGCTGAGGCTGGAGAATTGCTTGAACCCAGGAGACGCAGGTTGCAGTGAGCTGAGATTGCACCACTACACTCTAGCCTGGGTGACAGAGAGAGACACCATCTCAAAAAAAAAAAAAAGTCATATTTACAGATGATATAAGAAATTGAGCAATTGATATAGTTTGGAACATTAATAGAATCAACTCTAATTCTTACTGTCAGCCTCAGTACTGATGATCCTATATTTATTGAGGCATTTGATTATTGAAAAACATTGATGAAGCACCAGCACTATGTGTAAAAAATAATTATAATTATTGTGCTAAATGAAAATGTGAATGTGATGTGGTCTCTATGGTAACATATAATCTAAAGAAACACTTGTGAAAAAGTAATTGTAATATCAGGTAAAATGAAATACGTGTGTTACTCTATTGCAGTTAACATGTAGTGGGACAAAAATGAAAAATGTATTTACTGTGATTGGAGAAAATATGAAGCATCAACAGAAATGTCAAAATTATATAAGAAGCCATATAATTGAGAAAGGGATATTTATGGAGGTAATACCACGAACATCGCAAGCATGTGAATATGAAAGCACAGTAAAAACTATAGACATCATATAATATTTTTATCCTAATTTAGATTAAAAAGTTTCGATACCCTTCATTACTTTGGCATTTGTTGGTAGAACATTGTGAACTAAAATAATTTTAAGGAATAATTAAGTTACAGTTTGCTATGCTATATTTTTAACAGAAACTTGCATTTTGATTCACAGTGGACAGTGGATAGAAAACTTTTGAATGGAGAAATATTAAATTGCTAAAAAAATAAGTGAAGAAAAATAGGATTTTGAGATTTGTGTATATTCAGTGCTGTAATATGGGCTATGCTCTCTGTCTGGCTTCATTTGCTTGTCAATCACTGTGGGAAAGGTACAACTCTCAGAGGTTGACATTGACTAACCCTGTGTTCTCAAAACTCTGAAGACAAAAAAGCAAATGTAAGCATGGAAAGGTTAAACAATTACCTAGTTATATAACTAGGAAATGACATATCTTGTTTAAAATTCAAGAAATCAGGCTCTAGAATCCGTGATCTTAAACACTATAGTATGCTGCAATGTGCTATATGCTCTGTAATTAATCATAAGATTAGAATCATAATCTCTATCAGATAGAATTAGAGTACACAGATGAGCTTTGAGCAAAACTAGCTTTATACCAATGGAAGTTTGGTATAATTGCTTCTAATTTTTAATTATAAAGGTAAGGCTTTATAATTATAGAATATTTAAAATATCTAGAAAAGTAAAAGGAATATATACAAGTTAATCATTCCTGGAATATAAATGACAAAATAAATCCTGATGGTTGCTGCATTGAACGTTAAATTTTATCTATCTATCTATCTATCTATCTATCTATACATACCTAAGCACATAAGCACATCCATGTTTTGCAAAAGCTTTGTGTTTTCTTTTTCTATCTGATGGTATCGTGTTACCTTTTTTGATCGTTTTCTTTTAAAATCTCATTGTAATGTCAGTACCATGTCTCTCCCTCCTTTTCTCTTCCCTTTCCGTCTCTCTCCCTTCCTTATTTCCTTTCCATAAATACTTACTGAATGCCTATACTGTTTTCACACAAATTTGATGCAGAGCTACATATGTGAACAAAACCAAAGGAAAAGAAAAAGAAGTTTTCTGTGTGCCTAGTATTTTAATTCTATGACAATATGTAAGTCAACAAATTAAGCAAGTAGATAATTACAGATTTTAATAAGAATAAGGAAAACATAAACTAGGTAATAAGATAAATTATTAATTCCTAATCAATCTTATAAGATAAAATAATACACTTGCAGAATGGCTTTTAGTATTGCTAGTAAATTAATAGATGTCCTGGACATTTACTTCAGCCATCGGAACAGCTTTATCACCCTCCTCCTAATTCTTGAGTGGATCTGGCTAGAGATCCTAACTTAGGTAATACAAAAGTAAGAACAGTTGTGGGAAAATAATATTTTATTAATATCTAAAAGTGCATTTGATTAAACCATGTCAGTATTTCTCTTTCTTTGTTAATAACTGCAGATCATTAACACGCCTTGTAGCCCTTCACATTTTCAAAGATCTACCAAATTTATTATTTCTTTAATTTTCATATTACTAATAGGAAGTAAGCATTATTTTTTCATTAATTTATAAAAATCTGAGAATTCAAGAAGTTATCGATTTATCAAACTTATGTAACTAATTATGCACACTAAGTTATTTTTGTTTCTGTCTCTACTGTGGGTCTATCTAGCTCGAGGAAAATGCCTTCAAGAGGACCAGAAAAGTTTCTGTTCTCATTCTTTCCACTTGAAGTACCAATGTCTCACCCTTTTACAGCCAAGTAGTCTGTTTTCTTCGACACAAAGGAGTAGCTGGGAAACTTTTGTTAAAGAAAAATACATACATATTTTTCAATGTGTTCATCAGTTTATCCAAATATTTATTCTACTTCAAATGGCATTTCTATCCAACCTCTTATTTAAATTCTACAACAATCTTATGACATAGATTCTATTGTTATGCCTCTTCTTCAGATAAGATTTCTGGGGTTTAAATTCAAGTAACTTGTTCATTATCTTGCAGTTTATTAACAGACTCAGAACTCAAACTTGGGTTTCTCTAATCACAGGGCCTGAGTCCTTAATAGCTCCTGCTGTAATGTATCTTTTTTAGCCTCCTGTTTGATAAATTTGGTCAAGTAGTTTAACAATTTGTGCTCATTATCTCTTTTTGTTAAATGAGCATAATGTTCACTCACTGGCTTTATTAAAAGGAAAAGGTAGTCCTAATGACCATTTTTAAAAATAATAAAAAACAAAAATAAACTATGAAGAATATTTATAACTTCAATCACTGTAGTAGTAAAAAAATGTTCTTATTAAAATGGAAATGCACTTCCCAGTTCAAAATACTTTTCAGTAAAGGCCAGAATAACTCTAGAAGATGACAACTACTGCTTGCAGCATTGCCAAACTTTGATAGGCAGTTGACCTTGAAATCCTTTAATGACTTGAATATTAAGTTTTTCTTTTTTCTCAACATAGCTGTCAGCAATTCAGTGTAACTTAGTTTCTGTGCTAATAATTGGTTTAGCATACTGTAAAAAGGCTACGGATTCATACCTAAATCTTGATAATGTTTCAATGTACCTTTCAAGGAGATAAAATATATTGAACTTATCAAGAAACATAAATATATTTATCATAGTGAAAATCCATTTCTTAATTCTTTTACTTCTTCACGCTACTATTTACATAAAATATTTTATAGGATTTTTAAAACTGACATATAGCCAGCCTTAGAAATGTAGAGAGGAGAAAGTGAGTTCTGAGAGTAGTTAAGCAACTAATTCAAAGTCACATTTTTAAGGCAAAAGAAACCCAGGTCTCATAAATGCCCATTCATCTATTCTTTCGGATTGAGCTTTCTGGATCATAAATATATATGTAGTATTTTATTTTACCTTTAAACGCCATAGTGTTTTACTTTCTCAATATCTACTAAAAAATGGCTTGATTCAACGGTGAATGTAATAGTACTATTTTCATTGAGCATTTCAGCAGTGCAGCAGTCATAAACACTAAACATCAACACAATGTTGTAGATGATTTTCCCTGTCCTTTTGGGTGGTAGTGCCACACTCCTGGTGTGTGAGGGATACAAAGGGGTAGACTTTATCCCCATGTCCACACAGCCACAGCAGCATCTGTCATAGCCCCCATCTAAAAGTCCTATCAGGGAAGGCCTTGGCAGGGTGTTAAAGCATAGCACCATATGTCAAGAGTTTTATCATTTATGATGACGTGTGATAGATCTTGATGACACATTTATAACAGTCAGGTTATTTGTAACAACACCATTGGAAAGTGAATTTCTATCTTTAAACTCTTATATAAAAGGTATCAAAAAAGTCTCTGATCTCTAGCAATATAAAGTATCAAGTTTTAAACAATAGCTCTCCATGGAAAACAAACATCAGGCAAAGAAGGGATACAGTTCCTGTTAGGAAAGAATCTAGCCAGATTATCGCTAGTGAAGTGGAATTTTATTCCTTTTATAAAGTTTGTGGCATAAGGACATTGGAAGTTATCTCTTTGGGTTCCACTGTGCCATAAGCCTCTGACAAAACAGAGACGCCATGCATCCTAGGCCTCCATTTGCAATCATCAGGCTTCTAATTCTTTAACTCACTCTGCAGACCACCTGCCAGCCTCAGCTGCTCTGCACCCTCGCCCCTTCCCATATAGAGACTGTGCATCGATGCTGTAAACTACCTGGCTAGTAACTCTGGCTCAAGAAACCCAGGAAATTTCACTGCCATTCCTGGAGTTTCCAATTACAACCAATGATGTCTGAATTATATTGCTAGAAAGGAAGCCTCTTCAATTGTATTCCTCTTTGGTAACTCTTCCTCAGTACTAGGGCAGTCATTATTGTTCTCTTAAAACAGATATGTTGTAGGTGGACTTAAATAATTCTTGTTAGAGTATCCCTATTCAATTTACTGCTTTGTTTCTATTTCCTTTTTGGACCATGACTGCGGTAATAAATAAATAATAACTAGCTAGAATTGATCAAGGACCTTTTTATATTCAAGGAACTCTATTAAACACTTTCTCCAAAATATCCCTACTATAACTATATACATATTGATATGTATAACCAAAAAGGAAACGAGAATTTCAGCATCTTAGCAAACTGACGGATGTGGGGTTGTAGTATGGACCACAAAGCTGAGGGACCATGCTCACAATATTATCCACACATATCAACTCCAAGAAATGATATGAAATTGACCTTTTAGAAGTCACAATATTATGTTTCTCTATTGTTTTTATAGCTATAGTCATCACTTCACATTAGTGTTTATGTTTAACATGTAGAAAGAAACCTGCGCCACAAATCTTTAGAGGAATTCTACAATATGAAAAAACAAACCAACAATACATACATTTAACGTTTTTATTAATCTCATTTTGAGGCTACAAATAGTAACAGTAGTTATTATTTTCTTCATTAGCTTTGACTTAACTAGACTGTGAAAATATTTTTGCAATAATATATATTTTCTAGAACAAATTTTGTATGAAATTTGCAAATCTGTGATTCAGGAATGCCCTAATGAAAGCTCTGAAAAGTCCTAATACAAACATGAAAGGATACTTTTATATACTTACTGTGGACAAATTTTGATAGGAGTCTTTACTTGATCAAATGACCTGCCTCGGACACTACTTTTAACTAATTTTATTAGCCATATCTACTTTTTGCTGACATAACATATATCCAAACCATTAACAGAAATAAACAGAAAATAAAACAAAAAAAAACAAAAATCCCAATTCTATCATTTGGGGAGAAGGTAGGAAAGTAAACGTTAAATAGAAGGAATGAGAAAGAGCATACAAATATTGCAAAGATAAATTGAAAAGATGTGTTAAATCGTACTTACTCCATCACGTGAGATTAATTCCCCTCCTGTGCTTATCTTTATGTGTGACTCTGTCACAGTGTTATCTCTTATAATTTACTTATTTTAGTTAGCAAAATGGGTCTATTGATAGTCAATTTAAAATGATTTTAACTTACCTTTTCAAGGTGTCTTGGGTAAAAGAACAGAGCTGTAGTTGGGTACTAGAGGCCTGTGAGCAGGTTCCTAAAAGAAACATCCACCTGTTCTGGTAAAGAGGTGAAGTAGTGGCACATCTTAGCTCAACAGTTAGCCAATGAGAATCTCTGCCTTTTATCAGATTTGAGCTGAAATGAGTGTCACTAATGGATGAATAATTAAAGCCAGATACATTTTGAATACACCGTGGATATTCGCTTGCTATTTACCATTGCTTTTTTTTTTTCTTATCTCTTTACCTAACTTACCCATTTGCTTCACCTAAGTCCAGTATGTCTCATAAGATAATTTGCTTCTAACTTTCTTTTATATTTTAGGCATAATTAAGCATCCTCGAATGCTAAAACAAATGCATGATAAATTAATATAAAAATAATGAATAACCAAAAAAGGAAACAAATGAATTTTATTCACTTAAAAACATAACTGCAAATATTAATGTATAAAATCAAAGTAACAGAATTATAAGGAGCTGCTAACAATTTTATAGTTATAGGGAAAGATATTTTTTAAAATTTATGTGTATTTGACAAACAATAAATAAAATCAATGTAAAAGTATAGAAAGTTGAATAGAAAAATTTGGAACATTTATCTAAGGAAAATATGTAGAATTTTATCTTAAATTACAAAAATATACTCATTCACATATCAGACATTGGTAAAAATAAATCATATAAAAAGTCTCAAAGCAAGTCTCAACGAAAACAACATAACTGATATCACACAGTCCAAATTCTCTCACTCTGCACAGACACATTAAAAAAAATGATTTTAGAAAGAAACTTTTGGAAACATAAAACATAGCAACTTTTGAGATCTCAAACTTTAAAGCATCAAATAGGAGTTTCATGAAAAATAATATATTCTTTAGTGGATTTAAAGAAACCTAAAGATAAAGAAATGAGATTTAGATTAAAAGAAAAGAAAATATTTAAAAACTGATAGCCAATAGCTAGCCAGTCAAATTGCAATCTGATCAGGATATTTCCTTCCAAACATAAACAATTTACCAGTCAAGACTGAAGTCATCCATTATCAGAGTAAGATAAGTCAGCCACCAAAACACTATGCAGCCACAACCCTGATCAAGTACACCTCTACCCTGCCTAACATGTTTTTTTGTTTTCCTTTACTTGTGACAATTCTATCCCTGCTTCATTCGTTATGCCCTCTTAAATTAAAAAAAAAAATTGAAAAAGAAAAATTAAGATGATTAAATCCTCTGCCTCCTTACAGCATGCAGTGGAATACATTCTCCAACTTTCTTGACCTCCCTGAAAAGGAACTAAGAAATTCAAGTTTATTAAACACCACTTTTAATTCCTTCTTACCAAGACATCATGGTTTCATTTAACACTTACCTTTCCTGTAGCAAGTTATAAACTTGACACTGACTACAGATGTGTTCTCAATGATCTTTAAAGATCAAAACCAAAAATTGTAGGGGTTCCAAAAACCTGGCCAAAAACTTTACTGCCACAGAGCAGTACACTAATTTTGGGAGTGATGTGAAAAATGAAGAACCCCTTGAATCTCCACCTGCTTGACACAATTCTTCCATAGCTATAAAATATGTTTCTCACTTTCTATACAACATAGGATCCTGGAATATACAAATAAAAAATATAAAATAATTTGAATACCTAAAGACAAGAAATTTTCTGTAATTTAAACAGATTCTAGAACTGAGACCAAACAAGTTAAAGAAGAGAAATAGGAAAATCTAAACTACATTAAGGAAAATTATGATGAATTCCAAATAACATGTCTAAAATTTTCAGAGAAGAAGAACAGATGACCTACAAGGACACCAACATGAGCTTGATACCACATTTTTCAAGAGCAATGTTGGATGTAAGTACAAACAGAAACGTGTCAGGAAGTTTTTTTTTTTAAGTTTTAGGTTCTGGAATTGAATATTTAACCAAACTCATTCAAATGTAAGGGTATATTAAAAATATTTTCTACTATGTTAAAAGTATCCAAAATATTTTCCCACAATCATACTGAAAACATTTTGGATGACATGTTTAAAGAAGAGAATATTTAAACTCGGAACATGCTGATAGATGTTTATCAAATAAAAATGATAAGTATTAGTAAATATTTTGTCATCTTTAAAAGAGTAACTAAGGTGAAATAAAAATGGGGAAATATAACTAACAACTCAGAATTAAAGTTAATATTTAGATGAAGTCTATACAAGGATGGAATTGTCATGGGAAAACAAGACACCTGAGGTTGTCCTAAAGTTATTTCCTTATTAGGGGAGATATATAGACATCATTTTAAATGTGATAAAAAGTTAATAAGAAACATTAAAAGCTGGTCAAACTGAAATATTACATTTAGTTCTAAAAAAAAGGTATCCAAATTAACAATAGTTTTGAAAAAATAAATGATCTAAACTCACCAGTTAAAATATGCCTCTCACAGTTAGAACACTGAATACTTTTCTGCAATAATAATTAGATGCACTGGATAAATCATTTTGTATTTCAGAATGCAAAGTCAGGTTATGATAAAAAGTTATTTAAAGACAAGATTCTCTCTTGGGGAACAAGAGACTTATGTTCTCTTTCCTTCCTGTAGACTTCACCAAATTGCCAAATCTAGGTGCAGGTGGACAGAGGACTAGGTCTTTCATATACAGAAAGCCTTTGATGAAATAAGACAAAAACAAGGAGCTTTTATTAGCTGCATTGATATTCTTCTATATATCTCTGGAAGTTCCATCTGTAAAGATAGTCCCCCTACCCATCAATACTTCTTCAAATGTCTTTGGCCAGATGCATAGCAGCATAGAATACTTGTAGCTGGTCTGCAAAGAGAGGTATTTGGACTTTTATTATGTTTAGGAGACAAATTGTGAGAGACATTAACTGACGTAGGAAAAGACATCTAAAAAATGAATTTATAATTTACTTAAACAAGGTTATGTTATGAACTTTAAGCCTGGTTTCTACAAGCAAAGCTTGGATTTACTCATGGAGAGGAAGATTAAATGTTTTTTTGAGAACAAAATGTTTTACAAACAGGCTGTAGAAAAGTCACTTGAATGTGGTGGTTGTTGAATAAAACATTGGATTGCAGAGGCTTGGATACTGAAAGGAGGCCTTTACCGGCTGATTTTTGGAAATATCAATCTTCACTGGATATTAAATTCTCATTACTGAACTCTGTACCAGTGAGAAAACTGTGCCATTGAGGTGCTGCCATTAATCACTTAAATTAATTTTAAACCGTTAATTGTTACCATGGCTATAGAAAAATCAATCTTTCCTTAGGAGTGTAGAAACATTTTTTTCCTAAATTCCTTAGTCTAAATTCTTGCTGACAGAAGGGACAAGTAATACTAGAAAAATATCATTTTGAAAACATACAAAACCAGAGTAGAACTGAAACTATAACCCAGCCTTAACCAGGATAACTCCTGATTTAATTGAAATTATCAAGCCCTTACTCTAGATTTCTAATGAAAAAAAGAAGTCTTCACTGAAGAAAAAGTACTATTTATGTAGTGGCTATATTAATATCAAAGAAAATATAGACTCCAGAATATAAAATATAAAGGATATGGACACTTACTAGAAATATTAGCAAATTTAAACAATTTTATTGATAACCCTACATAATGAAATTTATATTTTAGGTGTACTTAACATCTAATCTTAATAACAATTAAGAACAGAGAAAACCAATAATAACTGTTGTATGAAAACACAGTTAAAAGGTTTAACCTGAAGAAATTATCCAGAGATGTTTTTGTAAAAAATTGAGAACATGGGACTCCATGTTTGTTGTCCCCTTCCACAAACACTCTTATGGAAGCTATCTTTCTCTCTCCTGGATTTCCCTCTGGGGTTCCCTTCCACACTCTCTCGTGGAAGCCTGTCTTCCCCTCCTAAACTCCATCTCTCTCTAGTCCCTTCCACTCAGTGTGGAAGCTGCTTTCCTCTCCTGGATTCCATCTTTCTGGATTCTCTCAGTGTGAGAGTTAGCTGTTTCTTTCTCTCTCCTTCTCATGTTTCTCTCTAAATAAATCACTTTCTACAAAGAAAAAAAAAATTGAGAACACGTTTGTAGTACACAGGGAAAGTTGCAAAAAAATATACAAATTTAAGAACCCATTCAAACAAAATAAAATTTAAATTACGGTATTAAAGAATTATAATAATAACTCTATATATAAAACTTATGAGATGCAGCAAAAATCATACTTCAAGAGCAATTTCTAGCCTTAGATTATTGTATTACCAAAAAATTCTGAAAAGCAATAATTTAAATACTCCTTTTTAAAGGTCAGGAAATGTGCAAAAAGGAAATTCCACATATGCTACAATGAGAGATAATTATTTTGATAGCAGATAATGAGATAATAAACAAATGTCAGTAGAGAATATCACCAAAACCAAATGTTGGTTATTTAAAAATATTAACAAAATAGACAAGAGTCAAGAGAAGAGGAAAGACAAATAAACAATGTCATGAATGAAATGAGAACATAATTACAGTTAAAGTAGAGAATACAAAGTTAAGGAAATATTATGAATAACTACATTAACAAATTGAAAACTGAAACACACAAAAACGTTTGTGTGTAATGTATTACATATATATATATGCACACATACACATATTTAACCAGGACTGATTTCAGAAAATATTTAAAAACTGTAATATAGTTACTATTAAATAAATTAAAGCAATGATTAAATATCGTATCCTTCCAATTTGAAAGACTCACGTAATCTTACAATTTCCATAAAAGTTAAAAGAAACAATCTCTATTTTCTTGACAAGTGATAAAGAATAAATGTTTCATTCCAAAAGAACAGCATAATCATATTAGTGAAAACAGGAAATTGCATTGTCAAAACAGAAGTTTTCTAGTTGGGCCATATTATAGTTATAATTATATTTTATAAGTATAGATGCAAAATCCTAAACAAAATAAGAGCAAATCAAATGCAAAAGGCTGGCACCTCTTTGTGCCAGCCACTGTGCTGTGATCTGAGGGTGAAGAGGTGAACCCTACCTGCTGGCAGAGGGTGGTACATGCATGATTAATTCATGCATAATTAGCAGTTGGAACCAAAGGATAAGTGCTGAGATGGCAGAACTGATAATAGGAAATCAGATGAAGTCTACATAAGACAATATCAAAATGATATTTATGCCAGGGATACAAGATTGGTTTAACATTTTAAAATTTGCAAATGGAATTCATAACCTTACCAAAGAGAAAACCTATATGATATGTTTTCATGTTTATATGTTTGTTATGGATGCACCAGAAAATAGATGTCATGTACACATTTGTATAATATGAAAAGGGTGTATTTAAAAAGAAGTAACTACAAAGATGGGTGGGCTATGTGAAAATGAAAAGGACAGGGAAATGACTCAGAGCTGACAGAATTGAATACACTTTACAATAGTAGTGTATAACATTGATATATGGTAATTAATATAAATAAATAAAACTAAATGTGTGCTAATACAACTCTTTAAAAAGAGGTAACAACCTTGAGATTTTACTCAGAACTTGAGAAGATTATTTTTCAATTTACATGCAAAACCAAACAAAGGGCCATCAAGAGCTAAACACTTCTAATGAATGGACTATGACATATCCTGGAAGGTTGATTGCCTGGCAAGATATACAGAAATTATGAATCAAGAACAATAAAGACATGCGGTACCATCCCAAGGACAATGAGCACAGGATGCACATAACTTGAGTGTTATGTAATGTTCACCAAAAGACATCAACTGTATAGGAGAATTAGTCAAAATAAGTAGGTCAGTTTGGCTTGTGATTGTCAGCTTTTGCCAACTACCCAGTAATGTGCAATGGGCTAATGAAGAAGAAGGTAATGGCTGCACAATGGAGGTTATGCAGCATGACCACAAGAAAACAGACTTAACCTCATCAGGGCTGATCTGTCTCAGACCCCTGCTGAACCCCCATCTGGACAAGGGTGGTAACAATGAACTGTCCAAATGGCACTATTCCTAAAGGAATAGCAAACCACCTGGTGCCATGTGGATTATAATGGATCCTTTACAGCAGGAGCAGTGATTTTCTTCCTCAATGGAATAAGTGCTTAGTCTTTATATTCATTTGCTTCTGCTTGCACCACCTTCGAAAATAAAAATAAATTAAATGAAAAATACATTACACACTCTTATGATATTCCACACAGCACGGCTTCTAACTAGGAACTCAATTCACAGCAAAAGAGGCAAGGAATATTTTCACACTTATGAGATGCACTGGTCTTATTATGTATTACATCATCCTGAAGCATCTGTTCTGATTAAAGGTGGGATGGCTTATTCCAAATCTGATTATGGTACTAGCTATGTGACAACACCATGTGGGGGTGAAGTGCTTTCCTACACGTTGTTAGGAAAGCCAATACGTGGCTAGAATTCATGTGGCTAGCAAGCAATAAGTGACATGAGAGTGGCTTTCTTACTATTTACCCTAATACGCTTTAAAATTTTGGCTTTATAGTGTATATCTCCGTGTCCAAAGAAATACAACATATATAACAAATTTCCATTCTATGGGAAGCTGAGATTGCTCTCATGCTACTGTGGCTCTTTGTGCCAATCAACCAGAGAAAATATTGCTGGCTGGTTGACTAATCCAATGTGTCTAGGGAAAATAGAATACTACCACCTAGTGTGGGTAGGGAGGAGTACATCTGAAATCAGAGAATTATCTGAGTGTGTGTGAATATTCCTACATCTAATGATCAAAGTTAATATAAGCTCATAGCAACTCAATTGAGGTGGGCCTACTAATTAATGACACAAAAGATTAATTGTCTATACATCTGAGTATAGGTTACAGTTTGTCAGGCTAAGAAATAAAATGCCTTTTATTTCTTTTCCTTGCCTGATTTCTCTGGCTAGGACTTTCAGTATTATGTTGAATAGGAGTGGTGCATCCTTGTTTTGCTCCAGTTCTCTGGCAGAAATACTTTCAGCTTTTGCCCATTTAGTATGATGTTAGTTGTGGATTTGTCATAAATTCTTATTATTTTGAGGTATGTTCCTCCAAGAGGCTTGATAGAAAAGAAATAATTATTATTTTCCAGAGATAAACACAGGCAATAATTTGATCAGATAGTATAAATGAAATTCAAATTATTTTACAGATGAGCTGCTGGCTTCTCTGCTTTTGCAGACTGAAAATATTGGTGAAGAAATGTTCTTGAGCAAGTTATGATTTTAGATGAGCTCTTGAGAACCATTTGGTCTGGTGATGCATAGGGATATTTCACTAACCCTTACTCCTCCAGTCATTTGAATAATTACTTAAGCTTCTAATTTCCTGATTAAAAGAAATGTTGATATCTAAATCTGGTTATTCAAATATCTAGAGTGACTTCTGGTTTTCTGATACAGCGCATATTAATAGAAACCTCTATTACTATACTATAATATAGAAACCTCTATTACTATTACTATATTCACAATTAAAATAGCATTAACTAAGGAGACATCACAACCAATCCCACAGAAATACAAGGGTCCTCAGAGATTACTGCAAACATTTCAGTGTGCAAAATCTTAAAAATATAGAGAAAATGAATAAATTCCTGGAAAAAGACAACCTTCCAAGATTGAATCAGGAATAAACAAAAATTCTGAATAGACCAGAATAAATAATGAAATTGGGTCTACAATAAAAAACTACTGATAAAAAAAGGCCCTGGAGCAGATGGATTCACACCTGAATTCTACCAGATGTACCAAGAAGAGTTGATACCAATCCTACCTAAAGTATTTTCGGAAATTGAAGAGACTTCTCCCTAAATCATTTTATGAAATCAGTTTCATCCTGATACCAAAAGCTAGCAAAGACACAAGAAAAATGATAACTACAGTGCAATATCCTGATGAACATAGATGCAAAATCCTTTAAAAATTACTAACAAACCAAATCCAGCAGCACATCAGAAAGTCAATTCACCACAGTCAGGTAGGCTTTATTTTGGGCATACAAGGATGGTTTAACATATGCAAGTCATAAATGTAATTCACCACATAAACAGAATTAAAAACAACAAGCATATCATCTTCCCAATGGGTGCTAAAAAGTATTTGAAATATTTAACATTGCTTCATGACAAAAACCATCAATAAACTAGACATTGAAGGAATATATCTCAAAATAATAAGAGACATCTGTGTCAACTCACAGCAAACATCATTCTGCATGGGCAAAAGCTGTAAGCATTCACCCAGAGAACTGAAACAAGGCAGGGAGGCCCACTCTTACCAATCTTATACAGTATAGTACTGGAAGTCTTAGCCAGAGTAATCAGGAAGAGAAAGTAATAAAAGGCATCAGATAGGAAACTAGAAGTCAAATTATCTCTCTTCACTGATAATATGATGTGATACTTAGAAAACACTAAATACTCTACCAAAAAGTCACCTATACCTGATAAACAGCTTCAGAAAATTCTTAGCATAGAAAATCAATATACAAAAATCAACACCCTTTCTACTCTTGAATAAATTTCAAGCTGATAACCAAGTCAAGAATCCGATCCCATTTAAAATAGCCACACACACAAAAATAAAATACCTAGGAGTACATTTAACAGAGGAGGTAAAAACCCCTACAAGGAGAACTACAAAACACTTCTGAAATAAATCAGAGGTGACACAAACAAATAGAAAAGAGTTCCATGCTCATGTATTGAAAGAATTGATATCATTAAAATGTCCATATCACCCAAAGCCATCTACAAAATATCTGCTATTTTTATCAGATTATTAACATCACCTTTCCCAGAATTAAAAAAAATAAAAAACTATTCTAAAATTTATGTAAAACAAAACAAAACTCCAAATAGCCAAGGCAAGCCTAAGCCAAAAGAATAAAGCTGGAGGCATAACATTACCCAAGTTCAAACTATATTCCAAGTCTACAGTAACCAAAACAGCATGGGACTGTTATAAGAAATAGGTATATAGGCCAATGGAACAGAATACAGACTTCTGATCTTTGACAAAGTTAACAAAAGTTAATAACGGGTAAAGAATAAATTATTTGATAAATGGTGCTGGGAAAACAGACCAGCCATGTGCAGAAGAATGAATTTAGATCTGTACCACTCATCATATACAATAACTAATTCAAGATATATTAAAGACTTAAATGTAAGACCTCAAATTCTGAATATCCTAGAAGCAAACCTAAAAAATACCCTTCTAGACATTGGCCTAGGAAAGAATTCGTAAGTTCTCAAAAGCAAATGCAACAGAAAAAAAGTTACAAATGGAACCCAATCAAATTAAATAATTTCTGCACAGCAAAAGAAACTATCAGCAGAATGAACAGACAATATACAAAATGGAATGGTACAAAATATTTGTATACTATAGATCCAACAAAGTACTAATATCCAGAATATATAAGGAAATTATATAAATAACCCCCAATAAAAGTGGGCAAAGAACATTAACAGACACTTCTCAAAAGAAGACATAGAAGCAGCCAAGGAGTATATTTTTTAAATATTCGACATAACTAATCATTAGAGAAGAGCAAATCAAAACCACAATGAGAAACCATCTCACACCAGTAAGAATGTCTCTATTAAAAGTCAGAAAATAACAGATGTTGGCAATGTCTTGGAGAAAAGGGAAGGCTTTCACACTGGTGGTGGAATACAAACTTGTTCAGGCTCTAAGGAAAGCAGTTAGCATATTTCTCAAAAAAAGAAATATAGAATTACCATTTGATCCAGCAATCCCATTGCTGGGCATATTCCCAGAGAAAAGTAAACTAATCAACCAAGAAGACACATGCACTCATATGTTTATTGCAGTACTATTCACAGTAGCAAAGACATGGAATCAACCCAGGTGTCCAACAATGATGAAATATATAAAGAAAATGTGGTAAAAATACACCATGGAATACTACACAGCCATAAAAGGAGCAAAATCCTGTCTTTTGCAGCAACATGAATGCAGCTAGAGGACATTATCCTAAGTGAATTAACACAAGAACAGAAAACCAAATACCGCATATTCTCAGTTGTAAGTGGGAGTTAAACATTAGGCACATAAGGACACAAAGTTGAGAACAACAAACACTGAGGATTTCAAAAGAGGGAAGGAAGGTTGGGGGGAGAGTCTTGAAAAACTACCTATCAGATACAATGTCCACTATTTAGGTGACAGGATCATTAGAAGGCCAGAACTCAGCTTCACATGCTATATTCTTGTAACAAACTTGCAAATGTAAACTCTGAGTCTAAAATTTAAAATAAAATAAAATGGCATTAAGAATTGGATCAATGATTAGATTATGGCCTTATACTAGACTATGTCTTGCCTTGTTTTCCTGTTACAATATACATTGAGCATCTTTCAAACTAAAAATTAAAGATAGATTATATATGTTTTTATAGAATAGAATGTACTCTAAATCATTTAATAATTCTACTAGTAATGAAACTTGTTTAGGTGTGTTTGCATTATACAGATGGATGGATGGATGGTTAGACAGACACATATAGATAGAGATAGATAGATAGATAGATAGATAGATAGATAGATAGATAGATAGATAGATGATAGATAGATGATAGATAGATAGAGATATATATCTTTGATACATCTAAGTCACAAAAGGTGAGACATTCTATATGCTATGAAAAACAACTACAACTAAAAATTAATTAAGGAAATAATGTTACACTGTTAATAACATGTAACTCTGCTTACTAACCAACAAATAAGTTTCTGTTACAGGGGTATATCAGTAGTAGAAAAATCCTTTCCCCTACCCCCTAATAAAAGAGTAAAATTCTGCAGATGAGTAGAGTAGTGTCAATTTGGTAACTCTTTGAAGGCTGTTTTAGGAGAATCAGTATTATGCGGATCCTGTAATGAAAGTGTAGTCATTTTCTGCTTCATTTAAAAATATTCCACCAAAATTATTCCTTTTCTAGTTAATGTGGCTGAAAATTAAAGACTGCAAATCAGCTAATCCAAAATCTACTGTATAGAAAGCATTTTGTCGGATCAAAATTGTAAGCAGAGCTCACTTTCAAGTGAGCTTTCCTTATTAATATAAGTTAAAGTGATGGGGTGGTTTAGAGCTGAAGAACTGACAGAATATTTCACTTGTGTTAGAAACGCAGTGTGGCGCCATAGCCCATTCAAAAGAAGAGATACTTCAATTGAATAGCAAACACTTAGGCTCACAATTTAAGCCCCAATCATCTTTTTATTAGTTATTTTGCTTACCACATAAACTCCTGTGCTTACTACTAAGAAAATACAAAGTGTGCTGGTTTTTCTTGGAGCTCCAGGACATTTCAGATCACTTAGCAAAGATTTGTCCAAATGAAGTATATATCACTTGAATTTCTAAGGCTACTTTAAATTTATTTTGTAAAATTAATAACTTTATCTTTAAAAGCTCAAGTGGTAACAACGTCTTCTAGAGTTAACTATTTATTTGTATGTGAAAATTATAATGCAAAAAGGTCTGAAAGGTTTTGTTGTTTCAAGTTATAAATTCATGTTAGGCTCTTTACTGTTTATAAAAATAATGCAAGTTTCTCTTGATCATACGTATTTTTTATATGTGAACTGCCTAGTTTTAAGAGATTAATTTGCAAAAAACAATGAATTAATCTTTTTAATCCACAATTCTAATATATCTTTCATACTTCCTAGAAAATGAAATTAATAAAGTGCAAACTATTTAAAGCATATCTATGACTTGTAGCACTGACCATAAGCTTTTCTGCTTGCAAAATACAGCTCTTCAGATATACCTCAACTTCATTGTCTAGCATGCTTTTCTGCCATTTCCCATACTTGAGTGGTACTTAAGCACTTGATTTCTTTGTGGTTTATTCACATGTCTGCTGTTTTACTAGTAATTATGAGAAGCAGAAAATATCGAGAAGAGGGGAAAAAGAAACTAAAGTCAAGATTGACATATGGCATTGTGTGTATACATATGTATGTTTATGTATATTTGAATATCTATTAGATAATATACCAAGTAATATAAAATATATTTATATTACCTGATAAAATTATATACTTATATAAGTATACCTTTATATAAATATATATATATATACACTTTTGAAAAATAAGATATATTCTTCAAATGTTTAGCAGATATGTCTTTATATCCAAATATACTTTATGTAACCTGGCATATATACTCACGTATATATATTAATCTTATATATTAATCACATGTGTGTGTATATATATATATATACACATGTGAGTATACTTTATGTCTTTATATCCAAATATACTACATGTGAGTCTATATTTGGATATAAAGACATAAAGTATACTCACATGTATATATATATATATATATATAAAGACATATAAAGATATCTTTATACTCACATATCTTTATACTCACATATCATATATATGTGAGTATATATGTCAGGTTACATAAAGTATATTTGGATATAAAGACATATCTACTAAATATTTGAAGAATGTATCTTAAACATTTTGTTATTATTCCCAACTCAATTATCTTGTGATCAGATAAAACACTTTATATTATTTTGATCCTTTTAGGATTTATTGAGATTCACTTTATGATCTAGCATATATTTTCACCTGTAAATTGTCTCATGGATGCTTGAAAAGAATGTACCCATCTCTGGTTAGATGGAGTGTTTCATAGATATCAGTTGAAGTTGGGTTATGGTGTTTTGTAAGTCTCCTATACACTTGCTAATTTTCTATCTGGTTGTTCTGTAAATTATTGAGATTAGCATATTGAAATCTATAAGTACAATTGTGAAACTGTCTAAGTATCTTTTTAATTTTGAGTTTTGACCTTATATGTTTTACAGGTCTGTTATCTGATGCTTGTGTATTTATAATTTATGTTTGCCAAATATAATTATTTTAATCACTAGAAATACTCTCTTTGCTTCCAGTAATATTTTTGGCCCTACAGTCTATTTTGTTTTATGTTATTTTAGTCCCTCCAAATCCGAGATTCTTGTTTGCATAATGAACTTTATTTATTTATTTTCAGCCTATTTGTAACTTTGAATTAGTGTGTCAGGTACACAGTATGTAGTGTATCATGGTGTATTAGGATCCTCCAGAGAACAGAATCAATTGTATAGATGACAGATACATACACAGATAAATAGATAGAGATTTATTTTGGGTATTGGCTTAAATAATTATGGTGGGTAAGAAATGCTACTAACTGCAGTCTACAGGCTGGAGAACCAAGAAAGCAGGAAGTAAAATACAGTTTGAATCCTAAAGCATGTGAACCAGGAGTACAGAATCTAAGGGCAAGAGGAAATGAATGTCCTGTTCAAAAAGAGAGAACAAACTAGCTCTTCCTTGACATTTTTGTTGTCTTCATGCCGTCAACAAATTTGATGATGCTGCCCATGTTGGTGAGGGCCTATCTTCTTTACTCAGGCTACCCATACAAATGCTATGGGAATGTCCTGACAAACAAACCCAGACATAATATTTTAACAGCTATCTGGGCATCCTCAAGCCCAATCAAGTTGGCATTTAAAATTAACCAACAAAAGTAGAAACTTAATTTTTCATCCTGTCATAGACAATGTGTGAAAGGAAATGAAGACAGAATAAACTATGTGTGGGCAATCGTTAATTCTCATGGCAGCATAGAAAAAAAAAGTGAATAAGGAACAAAGTGAAGAAGAAAGATACTAAGCCCCCAGGAGTATTTCAAAAGTCTAGGAAACAGGAACACCAGAAGAGGGAAATACTTTGTATCAAAAACAATGACTACTACATTTTAGAGCTTATGTTAAATGTGAAGTTGTTTCTTTGATAGCATAAGATCACATTCTAGTTATATCCATATATTTAATAAAGGTCTACACCATTCTATCTCAGAGGCCTTACTAAAAGCAGAAAAATATGAATGTATAACGAAAGTAGCTGGTGAGAGAAAATATATGGACAAAAACCAAAAATAACAAAACAACAGGTAAAACAGGGAGAGCAGCCATAGTTTTGCCTGCTTTAGGAGAAAATTTAATTACAGACTTACTATTCCCACAAAAAAATGACCCTGGTTATCTAAACTCTTCATAGATTTTAAAGTAGTGATTCAGGATGACTTCTTAGTGTATTCTAGGAAGGGCGCCAAGTAGACCTGATGTTTAAGATTCACTGAGCCCTAAGAAAGACACTGTACTAAAATACTTTCCCTCCTCTGTGGAATAACTGTGTTTCTGATTACAAATCATGTATTGATGATTCAATAGGTTTTTTTTCTTTGGGGGGTGCTATCCCAATAGATCTAACATTTCATTTGATATTACTCTAATTCTAGAAGTTCTAAAATGCTGCATGTGTGGTTTCAGGGATTTGAAAATATGGATTTTTTTTTCAGTGCCACATCTGGCTTTGGATCTTCAATGTTTAAGAAAAATATATTTTATTTATCACATTTTTCTATTGTTAAAATGATTTTATGTTTCCAATACAAACAATGGGATGGTATGATCAGGGTAATCTAAATTCTAGTATGGAAAAATTTAGACTTCCTATTTTTAAATATTTTTACTATAAAGACATATTAATGTTAAAGAATAATCTTTTTATTCAGCTGTGGAAATGTTACATTGCAAATAATAAGGTTTAATTGGGCATAAGATTATTTATTTTGACATGAAAACCAAGTTAAGGACAGAAAATAGAACAATCAATTAAAAAAATAAGTCTACTGGGCAAGTTGGCTAACTCTGTAATCTCAACACTTTGGGAGGCCAAGGCAGGTAGATCATAAGGTCAAGAGATCAAGACCATCCTGGCCATCATGGCAAAACCCCATCTCTACTAAGAATACAAAAATTAGCCGGGCATGGGGGCAGGCACCTGTAGTCCCAGCTACTGGGGAGGTTGAGGCAGGAGAATCCTTTAAACCCCGGGAGGCAGAGGTTGAAGTGAGCCAAGATTATGTCACTTCACTGCAGCCTGGGTGACAGAGAGAAACTCTGTCTTTAAATAAATAAATAAATAAATAAATAAATAAATAAGTCAGTTAGTTAGTCAGTCAGTCAGTCAAAATACCTGGGGCCAGAAGCTCTCCTGGTCCTTTAGGACATTGGCCTTTAACAGACTGCCTAATTACACATAGCTGATCAAAAGGCCTTCTATGATCAAATAATGAACTCAGTAATTTTTGCTTGTGTTTGTTTTTCCATTGGAAACATGGAGCTTTACATTTATTTTCTCATGAAAATTAGAGTAACATCTCTTTGGTTTATTGTAAGTGTTTACTTAAAACCTTGGTTATCAACAAATGCTGATATATTCTCACAATCCTGTTCTGCTTTTTTCATAAATATTTTTCTTTATAAGTATTCCAAATAAATATTTTCTTTAGAAAGTTATATATATCCTTTTCCTTATAAATTTGCTTTATAACTTTTCTTTATAAACATTATTTATAAATACTATGTGTTTCCTACATCTGATGCTCTCTCCTTTGTCTTTTTTGATATCTTCACCAATGCTTCTTCTTTTCTTTTTTTTTTCCTTCAAATCTGGGTTTCCAAGTATTTCCTCTTGGTAAACCCATTCCTGTTTCTCTTAGTTTATGCTCATTTTAGTGCATTGTTTTATTTATTTTGTTTTGCTTTGTTTTCATTTGTGTCAACTTAGTGATTGATTTCCTTCCTTCATTCATTTATTCATGCATGGACTAAACAATTAATTTTATATTAGGTGCTAAATATCCAAAACTGAAAAAAATCATTCTTTGAAAGATTCATATGAGAGGAGGAAATATAGAAATGAAATAAAAAGCTTTAATGCAATGTAATTGTGTTCTATTTCAGGTACTTATCTGTATGTTTAAAGAAAAAAAAAACTTAAGACAAATTAAATTTAACAGTGTTTCAGCAAAGAATGATTAATGAGATAGGCAGCCTCCTGAACCAACATAGATTAAGAACAACTCCATGGTTGCCAGGTGGTATGATAATATTTACAAACAGAAAAATGAAATTGAGGTACAGAACTGAACAGCTGGCAAGCTGTGATTGGCCAAAACTCTGTGATTGGTACAATAATAGGTTGCAGTCTGTTTACACATCCATTTATGTTATAGTTCAGTATGTTCTACAAAATAACCTGAAGACCAGACATAAAATATGTAAGGAGGTAACTTTAGACTAAACTTAACAGGTGGTAGACAACCATAGATTGTGGAACATCTAATCCTACCTAGAGGATTCAGGAAGAACTTTATCAATGAGAGAACACTTTTGCTGAGTTGTGAAATGTCTAGTTTTTAAGCCAGGATATGGTAATAAGCATGTTTCAGGAAGAAGAATATTTTCCTCCAAACCTTGACTACAGCAAACAAGAGTCTGGTGATCTCTGCAAAGTATTTAGAGGTGAACAAAGAAGTTCATGTACAAATATGGCCATTGAGTAGACTGGATGGGTGGATAAGGTCTGATGAGAATTCCACCCAGCTGCCCTCTGTTGTGTGCCCTGCAATTCTTCCTGACGATAAAAGGCAAGCCTTACCCAATTTAAATTTGCATTGTTACCAAGTCCAGGCAATTTATTCTTTAAAATTATTTTAGTTTTCTCAACTGCTCCAACATTGTTAGATGAGGAAAACATTACAGAGAATGTCATACATTTTACAAATTTGTTTCACTACCTAAATAGTGAAATGTTATCTTTAGACACTCATGATAATGTCACAGAGAATCAAAAGTATCTCATTAACTTCAATTTAATTATCTTGAATGAAGAGATAGGCTTCTATATAACTTGAAATAAATTATCCTATAATATTCATGCATATTTACATTGGAAGTTAAATCTATTACTGAGCAAGGAAAATTCCTAAAAGTTTAGGAAGGAGAATATTGAAGGTTAATACTTTTAGATCATTTTCTAGTTTCCAAAAAGATCAACTCTTAAATATTTTAATATATTTTACAACGTTTCCTATTTACATTGTGTTTAGTTGTCTCTTACTGTATTTATAACTACTTTTCAAATATTTTAGCCACTACACAGACATTTCAACTTTTACAAAACTAAATGCAAATCTAGCAACTATTGATATAGAAAGTTTATGGATACAGTCACTATTACATCAGTAAAACTCATCATGCTCCTCTAATTCATCTTCTGTCACTATTGAATAATTAACCCTGGAAAGGAACATAGGGTCATTTACTTGGGTGTATAGTTGATAGATACAATAAAGGAAAGAATGTAGTTTTGTTAATTCCAATTTTTTTTTAAAAAGCCAGACACAGGACCATTAATTTATTTGTAACTGTGTGACATTTCATCCAAACAATTTCTGGACATTTTAGGTTAACTTTTTTTTTTTTTTTTGAACGTGACAACATCAAGTGTTCACATTTCTTACAGAATTAGCAACTGTTTTCAGGTACAAAAACAGCATCTGACTATTTCATGTGATCTCATAGAAGAAGACATGATCTATAGGGGGTCATTGTAATTTTCAGTTCCAGGAAGGGCTGGGATGCTGCCCAAGAGAAAAGGCAAAATACCTTAGTCTTATCTTTAAGGCTATAGGACAGAGCTTGACTGTTCCAATGTGGACTTTTCCTTTTAAGCAAACTTTCACCTGAGCCCGATAGTGCTCCTTTCCTTCGAGGGCACACCTTTTACATTCTAGGCTCTATTCAATTCTCTATTTCTCTAATTGCCTGTTTCCCTTGTGTTTTCTTCCATTTCTGCTTCCCTTCGCAGCTCATCTGGATTTAGACTATGCTTGAGCAGGAACAATAGACTCACGCCATCTAGTAGGATTCAGGCATGTCACTTTTTTTATTGTACCTTATGGGCATCTCACTATCTTCTGTATCTCACCCATATTCCTGAAATCTTGTTGAATGTATTTGTAAATATTATTTTTCTGCTGTTCATGACTATTACAAGCCTACTGTATCAAGACAGAAAGAGTAGTATGCTACCCTTGACACCTGCTTCCTGTCTCCCTTCAGAAACCACAGAGGACATGGCCACAAGAAAAATATCAAATTGACCTAAACTATTCATATTTTTCCTGCAAGTCTTAACCTTTTAGTTGAATTATCACAAGTATTTTTAAATTTTTATGTTAAGGATCAAAGATAAATCTGAAAATAATATCATTTTAATATTACTTTCTCATGTATGTTTAATTCAGAGTTGCCTGCTTTACATAGTCCAGATATGACAGAAATGTATGGATTATTTTTCTGTTTGACTTATCTGCTAAGAAATTATTTCATTTACCCTTAACCAAAGTGGTTTTAGGTCTCAACTTAATACACCTCATTTCCAGGTAGAGAGGTATTACCTTAAGCAGAGAAACATTCTGGTTCCCTATTTTTTAAACTACTCGAACTGTATTCATTAGATGTAGTTTAAATAAATTATATTCAGTTAAAAGGGTGTAGTAGAGGAGCCAGCATAAGTATTATATTTTAATATAGCTTAAAATATGGTTTTGGTTAATGTTCTTACATATAAAATAGTAATATCATTGTGACTATAACTTGGTTTTTTTTAATAAGCTGCCAGCCCTGGAATACAGGATTCATCCTCTCATTTTGATATAATTAGATTTAATGGATAGTCTGTGCCATTCACCAGCTGCACACACCTAGGGGAGTCACCCAGCATTGTTGTGCTTTGTTTAATGATCCACAAAATGGATAAAATAGCAGTATTCAATTGTCAAGGTGGCTCCAAGGCAAAATGTTAGTCAACATATGCAAAGATCTCAGAGCAGTTCTTATCACTCAGCGTGTGCGAAAGAAACCATCATCACCATCACATCACCACCATTATCATCATTATCGTTGCCTACATGTTCCCATTTAATTTTTTTCACTGTAAGAAGATAACAGCTTTCTGAGTCTAAAAAAAAATGCATTTTTTTTTTTTGCTTTCTGAATTTAATTGATATATAAAAGACCTGGTATCTTATGAGTCACAGCTTTATTTTTCTTTTACTGCTTTTCAAATGGTGAGGATCATAAAGTAAATATTTCCAATTACAGCAGCTCTTGCCAGAAGGTATCAAAACTGACATCATGTTTCTTCAAAACAGGTCTAATAAATTGAAGCTGATAAGGACCAGGGACTTTTAGTGACCTCGAGATGCCAGACTCTTACTGGACTTAATGAAGACACTTTCCCATCCAGTGAATAACAAGAGTTATTTTAACCAACTGTGTACACACTGGACTCATTCTGTCTTATCCCAAGTGCTAGTTTTCAATGCTTAATTAGCCTTGCCATCATGAATTTCTCCTTTCTAGCACTTAAAAACTCCTAAATTTCCCCTTTAGTGATTACTCAATGAATTCATTATCTTTCTTGTTTTCTTAAAGCTCTGATTTTTAAAAAATTTATTCTTTGAAGATAAATTTTAAAAACTGTTTGTAGACCATTACTTTTTTTCCTTTTTGATGGAGTCTTAAGCATGGTAAAGAAATTGCCTACCTTAGGGAATGGAATTTATAGCAGTAGAGTATCCGGAATGATAGGGGAGACAACAAGGGGAAGTTTTAAATGGACTAAAATTTATCAACCTGTGCTTGAGAGTATATTCTTGGTGGTTCCTTTTTTTTTTTTTCTTTTTCGTATAGCAATATAAAGTAAAAAGTGTGTTATAATCAGTGGAATCTAAATTGGGGACAGGAGTCAGGAGTGCTAATGTAAAAATACATTTTGGGAAAATACTTCATACGTAGAAATATTTATTCTCTTTTATAATTTGCTAGTATTAAAGTTATTTCCAATTAAATAAAATATTTTAATAGTCAATATGTACACAAACTAATAAACAAAAAATATTCTAATAGAACGAATTAGATTTTTCAAAAGGTTTAAACCTCATTACAATGAAACTTTTCATAAGTCCAAGTCTTCAGTTGTCATAAACATTAGATTATCAAAAATGCTTTAAATCTTGTTAAAAGTTAGACTCTAACACAGTGATCATAACTAGCCTCCTCCCAAACCTAGTATTAATAACAATGTCTGTTAAACATGCTCATAGTAATGTTACCAAATGTTATTACCATGATTTTCCCTTTTACTTTAATTATTTAGTAATATTTGTTTATGTTCAGGTCCAACTTCAATCCCTATAATTTTGTAAACTTCAGCATCTGTTCAATTTATTTTGTCTTATCAGGAGTCTTATGTATTCTTAATGTCCTGAATTGAAATCACTTTGTTCTTTTAGATAATTTATAATCTGTCTAGGTTTAGGAAAAATCACAAGCTTATGCTCTTAGTACAACTCAGTAATAAACTATTTATCTAAGTCTCAATATCTAGTTAGAAGACTTATCCTTTTTAAACAGGTGTTAATTATCTAAATGCCTAAATATATAACTGCACTGGGTAATCTTATTTTCTTTCTTTATATTGAATGTTAGATGTCTTTATTTTCTTTTCAGTCTATTTAACATGCATTAGCAGAATTATTACCCTGTATCAAGCAGATGGATAACGTGTCTTTAAAAACTTTTCTTGCACCACTGAAAGGATAACACTGACATTCTGATTACCACTTCCTCTGCAAGCTGTCCCTTGGATGATGTAATACTTTTATCTAGTGGGGGACAGAAGCATAAAATAAAAATGAGGTGATATGAATCTCTCCTGAAGTCACTGTGAGGGCTAAATAGGAACAGCACAGTATTCTATCACTGAAAATTTCCTTATGCTATCAGGGCATCCTAAATGAAGTGGAGATCTCATATTCAGGAGTACCATGACTTGGATATCCTGACAAAAACTCTTGTTTCCTAAGCATCCAATCCAGAGCAAATCCCGGCTTCTTTGACTCTTCCCCCAAAATCACCTAACACAGGCCCAAGCAAGATTCTTCTAGAACCATCTCAGGCAGTCTTCTTTTACTGCAACAAGAGGTAAATCCAATTTTGTTCAGTTACAATGTAATCTTAGTTTAGCTGAGTTGATCTTCTCAGTCTTGTAATTTGCTTAAGTGTCAGAGAATCACCTGCATGTGAAGAATTTAACAAGATCAATCCTGGACTGTAATCAGGATTTCAATTTTCAGAGTTTTTTGGATTCCTTCAGAGTACTCTAGACTCACTTCAAGCAACTGTATCTCAAAGAAGGAACTGTTTTATATATTTTATTACTAAAACATACTATTTAGCCTTTAAAACATTATATCTAAATATCTTTACTGCTATATCCAATTAGCCTGAAGTCACTTTGTTTTTTCTTTTTGTTGTTGTTGTTGTTTCAGGGAAAAAATGTAAGGTTTTGCAGACATAGTAGATAAATTGTAACAGTATTTTCTTTAGACCATCTCCAAGGTTAGAGAAATGTGAACAGAACTGTCAGAAAAATAATACATGTTTACTTATTCTGACAAAAACATGGATGTTTATGGCAGTGGATCCTTGTGATGATTCTATGTATACAACTGTTACAAATTCCTCCAAAACGTGATGAAAGTCATTCCTAGGCAGTGTAATGTTCTTCTTCAGTCAATTGCTACCGTTACTCTTTTATAAAATTCAAGGTACACAGATATTCTACAAGATGAGCCTTTTCACTCTTTTAAAATAAAATAACTGAGGTACAGAAATTAAGATACCAGCCAACACCCAACTGCTAGTGACTAGGGGACTAGGTCTCAAAATCAGGTAACTCTATTTTCAAACATTGTACTTCATTTTCTAAGCATTTCTAAGTAAAGGATTCATAAGGACATTGTTAAGAAAAACAGCCCTACATTTTAGAAAAAGTTTATATACAATAATATATGGACCAGTTACTGGAATTAAATGAAGAACACACTTTGAAAATGGTGGAATTGTGGGTAATTTTTAGCTGTATTTTTTCTATCTTGTTATAGATTATACAGAAATAATAATTAAAAATAATAATTCATTAATATTTTAAAGACCATAGTTCATTAAAATACTCAAAGATATTCACTATATGTTATGCAGTTTTCAAATATTAAATATAATATATTCCATCATTTCAGATCAAGGATGATGACAAATCATTGCATAGTTGAACATAAATGCAGATGATTGTAGAACAATGGTGAACATAAGCCAGATATTATGCAAAGAACATAAAGAATAGAAGGAAATCCTAGGCCCAGTACATTAATTTGGAAAATTAAAAAAGCATGTGATAAAAAGAAATATATTAAATCACTAGTATATTACCAGAGCTATGATTATATAAAAAGAAAAGGAAAAAAATTCTACATTTATGAAAGTAGAAGCAGTACAAATAACTAAAAATATGTCTGTATATTTATATCTATTCTATAAATTGGTTAATGTATGTAAGTCTATCTTGTATATTAGGGTAATTAAGCTCATGAAATCATTTAAATGAAAGTGGATTTTAAAATATAAGACTAGAATAATAATTAATAACGTGCACTTAGCCCTTTCTGGTTGATGAGACAGAAATACTTTTAAAATATATGAAGTATCCATATTAATATGAAGTAACATTTATTTTACCTTACTGGAATTCTAAACTTTTAGAGTCTTAAGCATGATTTTTCTCTCTAATGCAATGAACTCTTTTAATTACAGTCATTGTTAACTAAGAATACTAATATATGTGTCATTTCCCCAGGTTACTCTGCTTATAACTTTAAAATTTAGTTGCTGCCAAAAGAAATATTTCAGTTCAATTTACATTTCTTTTGTGATAGCTTTTATCTGCTCACCACTGCTTTCTTATGGCAATCACAATTCTCAATGTGAAGCAATGCACAGTTCTGCTTTCCTCAAACAAAAGGGAAACTCATCGTGTGTTTTATTTTAAGAAGGACACTGTACGTCTCAGGTGTTCATTATTTGCATGTCCTCAAATTTTGTCAGATAAAAAGCTGTACAGAAAAGCACATCTATATATGTATAGAAATATAATTAGAAACATATCCATTTTTTTTCTAGTCTGTGATATATCTTTGGACATCTTAAACTTAAAATGAAAAAAAAGAGAGAGAAAAAAATGCATTGCAAACTCACCAGAGTCTCTGGGGTTCTTGGCTCATTTTCTCAGATAAAATCATGGGCGTGGACAGTTAAGAAATTAAGATGTGACCAATGGTACAATAACATCCTGAAAATTTTGCAGTAAACTATCTGACCCTTAGAAACTTGTGTGCAAGTACGTTTATCTTTGTAGATAGATCTTAATTAAATTACCTGGATCAAAGCTTAACACATACTAAATTTTGCCACTTATTATTGCCACACATTCTTGAGAAATGGCTTTACAAATTTATTTCCCTGAAAACCCAGATTTAGAGTGCCTTTTTCACACATCCATGTCTAATATGGATCATGTTGAGTATCTTTGGATATATTAATTTTGCAATTTGATTTCAGAAAATAGTGGTATAACATTGTTGTTTTGATTTATATTTTTCTAATTGCCAGAAGTTTCTCTTCATGCATGTATTAGTAATTTGCATTCTATTCCTATAGAATTATATGTATTTTTATTTTGTAATTTAATATTGCTTTGTAAAAATAAATATTGACATTATATATCATTTTGTTACATATATTGCGAGTATGTTTTCCTAATCCATCATGGATCACATACTTTGTTTTCCATATAAATGGTCATATATATTTATTAACTAACTCATAAATAATCATATCTGTCAACATTTTTTAATGCTTTATTGTGTTTTGTCATGTTTAGGAACACTTTCCCCACAATTCACAGTACGATCTGACAGATGTTAGTATACCTGTCAGTGTTCTTGGTTGTAGATGACTGAAATCTATTCCGCTTGACCTAAACCAGATAATAGATTATATTGGATAAACCATATAATGAATGGAAGTCTGAAGAAACAGGCTCAGAAAGGGACAGCCCCATGGAAACCAGCTTCCAGAATGGCAGTAAAATCCTCCCACAGGAACAGTCTGCTGAGATAGCACTGCTGCCACAGCACACTTCTTCCACTCAGGCCTGGGATATTTGATGGTTGTTTTATGTACCTCTGTGATGAATACATACTTCTTTATTTCTGACTGTTTTTACTTCTTGCTTCTGTTTCAAATTTCTCCCTAAAGTCATCTGCTTTTGTTTCCTAGGGCTGCCATAACAGATTAAAAGAAAATAAATGGCTAAAAGAACAGAAATTTATTCTCCCACAGTTCTAGAAGCAGTTCAAACTCGGGTGTCAGCAGGATTGCATTTTACCTCCAGGATTCTAGGGGTCAATTCTTTTTTAACTCCTCCAGTTCCTGGTAGCTCCAGATGTTTCTTGGAGCTACAGTTGGCTATTTGAAGTTAATTTTAATGTTTAATTAATTAAATATTAAAAAGTCAGTCCCTCCCTTGCGTTAGCCGTATTTGAAATACTCAAAGGCACATGTGGCTACAAGCTACTATATTGGATTGTGCAAGGGTAGAACACATGTTATCACATAAAGGTCTCTTGCACAGCATTGCTCTAGAATATTCCCTAGACATAATAGGTTTTTCCTGCTGGGCATTAAATAACACCGAGCCTTACAATTGCCTATAAGTTGTATAGTAAAGTCAACATTTATTTGTTGTCAGCATAAGAAAAGTTGATTTCATATTTGGGTATGATTTCACTGCTTGCCATGCCTTGGCCAATACCACAAATCATGGATTGGCTGATGGCCTTCTCCACTCTCACGGCTGTTGACCCCAAACCAAAGAACTTATTTCATCCATGTTGTTTCATATAGCAGAATCCCCTTATATTTTAAGGCTGAATAGTATTTTCTTGTGATATACATATTTACACACACACAGTCATGCATTGTTTTACATGGAAATGTACCTTTAGGCAATTTTATCATTGTTTGAACATTACGGAATGTGCTTACCCAAACTCTGTAGTTTGGGTACACAGAGCATGAGTGTATATATAACACCAACCATTCATCTTTCAGCAGGACTTGTTTTCTGGTCACAACCCTGCTGACCAAAACAGGATCTGGTCTACAGAGCATGAAGTGAAGAAATTGGCAGGAACTGGCAGATGTCAACAATAGCAATCTCTAACCACTCACTGCAATTTAATTGCCATGGTACTGGTGGGAGTGTCTTATGCTAATGGACAATATGAGCAGCCTGGCAACACAACCCAGAAGGTACCACCTCTTTCCATGGCAACAACCTAAAAGTTACTGCCCCTTCCTTAAAAAGTTCTAAAGAAACTGCTCCTCAATTTGCACTGGCTTACCACTCAATTTGCATGGGCTTACCCCTCAATTTGCATGTAATTGAATGTAGATTTACTTGAGTATAAATACAGTGGCCAAGAGACCATATGTTGCTGACTCTAATTGCACTGACTCTGAGTTAGCTCTGCTCTGCAAGGAGCAGTACCATTCAATAAAAGATTGATAATACTACCAGCTCATCCTTGAGTTCTTTCCTGGGTTAAGCCAAAAATCCTCCCTGGCTAAGCCCCAGTTTTGGGCCTTGCCTCTCCAACAGCAGTATAAGGTACTATACACTTAGACAATATGACATAGACTATGTCTTCTAGGCTACACAACCTGTATAGCATGTTACTATACTGAATACTGTAGGCAATTGTAACACAATGGCATCTGTGCATCTACACATGCCAAAACAAAGAAAAAGTACACTAGAAACACAATATTATAGTCATATTGGACCACATTTGTAAATGTGTTTTTTTTTTGTTGTTGACTGATGCAATACACAGTGCATGGCTGTATATATAACACTATTCATTCATCTTTCAATGAACAATTAGGTTGTTTCTATATTTTATCATGACTCACACTGCAACGGAATCAATATGAATAAACCTAGAGGGTATTATGCTAAGTAAGAGAAGCCATATACAAAAAGACAAATACTG
This sequence comes from Cacajao melanocephalus, assembly GCA_963573385.1. Lineage (NCBI taxonomy): Eukaryota > Metazoa > Chordata > Mammalia > Primates > Pitheciidae > Cacajao > Cacajao melanocephalus. The sequence continues at coordinate 117,754 of CAUYLG010019257.1, read as the reverse complement.
CGTACCCTCATCTATGTGGAACTTACAGAAACAGAGAGTAGAAAGATGGTTACCAGAGACCAGGGAACATGGGGAATGGGGAGATCCTGGTGAAAAAGAATAAACTTGCAATTATAAGATGAATAATTTATGGAGAATTTATATAGCACAGTGACTATAGTTCATAATAACATATACTTGAAATCTGCTGCAAGAGTACACCTTAAGTGTTTTTACAACACACACACTCACAAAGGTAATAGGTGAGATGATGGTTATGTTAATTAGCTTGCCATTAACATTTCATAGTGTATAGACATCAAAACATTACATTGTATAACTTGAATACATATAATTATTATTTGTCAATTATACTTAAAGCAAAAAAAAAAAAACAGAAATTCATTCACAACAAAATTATAAGGCAATAGTCTCACATGGAAATCTCTCCTGTTAACATGCATCCAACAATATAAAATCGACTGGCCTTCTAGAAGGAGAAAGAGAGTATTAAAATCTCAATTATAGTTCTAAGTGTTTGCTGACTTACAGGTTGCTGTACATGTTCTGATTAACAGCTAATCTATTTGTTATTTTTCCCAGAGTCAATGAACATGGTTTCTGCAGCTAAGGGGAGGAGTTGCACTTCAGATAAATATAGCCAAAAATATGTTCTTACAAAAGACATGCTTCCCAAGCCTATAGCTCTGCACCACTAACCTAAGAAATGCAATAAGTAAAAAAATATATATATATACACACATATATATACATATATATATATACACATATATGTACATATATATATATATATATATATATACACACATATATATCTGGAAAACAATGTGGTTAAGTTTTAAGCCAAAATCAAAGATGAAATAGCCCCCAGTCAAGTAAGTTTCCTTTGGACATCATACAAATGGTTATTTTTTTCCATTATCTTAAGTAGTTTCATTTTCCATTTCCAAGGATGTAGGTATTGTTTGTTTGTTTGTTTCATAGTAGTTTACTCTCTTTTTTTGCAGGGGGGGGATTTTTAGTAGAGACAGGGTGTCTCCATGTTGGTTGGGCTGGTCTCTAACTCTCGACCTCAGGTGATCCACCCACCTCGGCCTCCCAAAGTACTGTGATTATAGGCATAAGCCACCACACCCGGCCCAGGTAGTTTACTCTTCACCACTTAAGCATATTCGAGGACGTCTCTGATGTGACTCAATTACACTTAAAATATTCCTGCAGTTTTCTGTGTCAATTTTCCTTTCATATGAGGATTTAGATATGGTAGATAATTTTCCTAAATTCATTCTTTATTATTCTCTAATAATAATTTCTAAATTTAAATGAATTTAAGCATAAATGAATAGTTTAACAACAGTCACTAATTTAAGTGCAAGAATTTTATTTCTACTCATGATCCTTTATTAAATGCAAGATTCTGATGATTAAACCTGGAATCTAGTAACGTAGGGAAAAGACAGGATTTGTTGATGAGTGGTTTCCCTTCAACATATTTCAGTAAGTTTTCTTTCCTATATTAATTATTCTATATCCTAAGGAAACTGCATTACTTGTGGAAAAACTCCTTGTTTCTCCAAATCTACTGTTTATGCTGAAGTCTTACTTCTAAGATTTCTACCTTTAAAGAGTCATATTTATGGCATTAACTTGAGGCAAACAGCAGAAGTCATTTGTTGTAGATGAGGTAACCTGTTGAGACATTTATCTTGTTGGGTTTTTCTTCCTTTGCATTTTAGTTTACACATGTTAATTATACATATTTTTAGTGTGCAGTGATATTTTGATAAATGTATATGATGTGTAATGATCAAATCAGAGTAATTAGGATAAACATCGCTTCAAACATTTATTATTTCTTCATGTTTGGAATAGTCCAAATCTTCTAGTTTTTTGAATATGTACAGCAAATTATTGTTAACTATATTCATCCTATAGTGCCATAGAACACTAAAACTTCTTCCTCCTATCTAGCTGTGATTTTGCATCCATTAATCAACCTTTCCCTATCTTTAATAACCTTATCAAACACTAATTATCATAATTCTACTCTTTGCTTCTATGAGTTCATTTTTTAACTCCCACATATGAGAAAACATGCAGTATTTATCTTTCTGTGCCTGACTTATCTCACCTAACATAATACCTTCCAGCTTTATCTATGAATGACAGAATTTTACTTTTTATGACTGAATATAATTCTATTGTATATATACACCACAATTTCTTCATCTGTTCATCTTTTAATGGACATTTAGCTTGATTCCTTATCTTGGCTATCATGAATAGTGCTGAAATAAACATGGTTTATAGATATCTCTTCAATAACTGATTTCTTTTCTTTGGGTAAATACCTAGTAATGGGATTGCTATATCACATGGTGGTTGTATTTTGAGGTTTTTGAGAAACCTCCATACATTTTCCATAATTACTGTACCAATTTGCATTTCCACTAACAATGTACAAAACACAAGATTTCCCTTTTCTTCACATCCTTGGCAGCATCCGTTTTTTTTTTTCTTTTTATAATAGCCATTCTGTTATATGCATTTCCCTGATCATTAGTGATGTTGAGCAATTTTTCATGCATCTGTTGGCCATTTGCATGTCTTATTTTAAGAAACATCTGTTCAGATTTTTTGTCCATTTAAAAAACTATATATTGATATATTTATATCAAAAGGTGTATATATAGATACAGATTTGTTATTGAGTATCTTGTATATTCTGGATATGCAAATTCCTTGCCAAATAATTACTTTGCAAATATTTTCTCTTTCTATATATTGTCTCTTCACTTTGCTGATTGATTTATTTTTTTCTTTGTAGAAACTTTGTCTTTTTTTAAGTGTGGTAACAAGTTATATACTTCATAGTGTTCTCCTTTAAGGCTCTGGCCCTCATTTTATAGATTCTTTTACATTATTTCTTTTTGGAAAATTAACATTACTAGAGATAATCTTATTTTTCTGGAATGGGATGTTTCTTAGCTAAGTTTAATTATGCTGTGAATCTGACCTCCTTTGCTTTATATATTCCACAGATTCCTCACAGGCTGGGCCTGTCAATGACTCTGTTCACAGTTTTTCAATATGTGCATGCATTCTTTTGTTATTGCTTTACAATTCATCTGTTAATTACAACATTTCTTTTTTTTGTTCAAAGAATAGAGAAAATGTGTTGTTTGGCTCCTGCCATTAAAGTAGAATTCCAAAAACAAAATAAATCAAAAAAGGTAGTTCTATTGGACATTTTCCTCTAAATAATTCCATAAATTAATGCTAGAGTAAAAAAAATATATACTTTTTGTTTGAATAATGGTTTCTTCCTATTTAACATCAACAAATGTATTTTAGAAAATAAATACAACATGATTTTTTTTTAAAGTGAAATTATATATTTTGTAATTTATTTTCTGGAATCACAACACATGGTAGAGTTTTAAAAGATAATGAATGCTACTAAAGAAAAAAGCAGTTCAAGTCTCAAACACTGTCAAATCAGTAATGTGCATGAGCATAAAAGTAAATTTGGATGAGTTTTTAATCTTTTATTCTTCTATCACTAAACGAAATGCCTCTGAAAATAATTTCAAATAAAAACAATTAAAATATAAGCTATTAAATGTATTAATAATCCCAGAGGTGGAAAATAGTTGCCATCTGCCACAGTAAGAGCTGTGTTTCACATTGCAAATATTTCACCTCAATTCACTTAAATTGTGTCTGCTTTAAAGTACCAACATTTTAGAGTGGAGAAGGAGCAATACTGGATAAGCTGTAATGGATTTGTTCTTAAGATAACTAATTTCTCTAATAAAGGAAGAGGCTTCAATGCTAATATACCCTCAATGTATACTCACTGGCTAGTAGATGCATATAATTTACATACAGGCAAAAATAATGAAAATGAAATTCCTATTAAAGATACAGTAAATGCATTATAGTAAGGTAAATTTGTAAGAAAACATGCAAACTATAATATATAGTTGTGTAATATATAGTTTTCTTACAAACTATCCTGTCATCTATATCTATCAATATATCTATCTATATATAGATAGATATATACTCTCTATCTGTATCTATATCTGTGTGTGTGTGTTTGTGTGTGTGTATATATGTGTGTGTGTATATATATATATATATATGCATTTTTTTATAGGCTAGGGAGTGGTAGATCACCAGAAGAAAAAAAAAAGAAATGAAACCATGTGATTTAAATGACTTAATATGGCTGAATTACTAATTGTAAATGTGATGGGCATTATATATTAAGTAAAATGATGAATATCTATTATTTAAATATATCACAATAGAACAAGAAGATAGTATGTGCTTCAATTATAAATTTGCAATGATAGTTTTCTTGATAGTAGTTTGTAATATCCGGATTTTATATATATTAAATACTTAAGGATGAAAAAGAATTTATATACTATGACCAAAATCCCTTACAGACACAATATGCCCATTTACTACTTAATTTGACTATGAACAAATCAAAAATATGAAGCAAATATTTTGTTAGAGCATTTGTTAGATGATATTTAGTGTAGCCCATGTAAAATAATAAATTTGACTTAACTTGAAGTGGTTTTTGAAGGATACCTTGGAAAAATATTGAAAAACTACTTTATTCAAGTGATGGAGTATTAAATACTGAGATAATACTTTAAATACTTGAGATAAGTACTAATCTGTTTCCAAAATGAATATTTAATTGGTGTATGTGGTGGGCCTTAGAACACATGCATTTAGTATCTGATTCATAACCAAGCACACTTCCCTTATAAGCATCATTTGAAAAGTACATAGAAATATCTTTCTAAAGAAAAGTTTGTGAATTACTTCATACTGATATGTTTATGTATTTTTTCCATGGAAAGAAACAGGAAGGCAGGTGGAAATAAGCTCAATTTACAATTAAGGTTGAGTGTAGTCAAATACATTTTGCAAAGAAAGTTGCACATAAAATTTAACATTTTGGAAAGCAGTACAGAAGAAACATTTTGTTTTTCTCAGTAGAAACAGTTTATCTCCACTTTGAGTTAAATAAAAGTATCTACTGTTTCCCACCAGGTGCCCCTCTATGTTCAGATATCCTAAAACAGACTAATGAAGTAATATCACTTCTTAAACAGAAGCTTTGTGTGAAATGCATGGAGACACACTGATAGTAATATGGATATCCTCCAGTAAAAGATAAAAGCAAGATTTCATTCTTATAAAAAATTATTAGAAAATATAGGACTGGATAAGTTGCAAACAAATGGAAAGTCAAACAATGCCCAACAAACCTAAACTATTACAAAATTATTTACTGTGCCATGCACACCTACAGAAAACCTCCTAGATATTCACCACAAAGAAATAGATGTAAGGCTATTTATGATAGTAGTAAACAGATACTATAAAAATAATTTTATAAATTGTGAATTATTACCATAGTATTACCTTTATCATCATTTGGTTATGCTTATTCAAACTATGCATAGAGTCCTAAGATAATTTCAAGTTTTCAATAAATACTATTTATATTATTCATTTAGATGCCAATAATTGAATTTTTTCAATGGGATGTATAATTGGCATATTAAGGAAAATAAATATTATCACCTGTAAACAAATTAAATTACCAGATATTGTTTCTTATGTGTTTTGTGTAAAAATTAATGAACTATTTTTCTTCCTTACATAAGCAACAGCCTCTTTAAAATATATAGTACTGGGCCGGGCTCGGTGGCTCACGCCTGTAATCCAAGCACTTTGGAGGCCAAGGCGGGTGGATCACCTGAGGTTGGTGCCTGACCAACATGGCGAAACTCTGTCTTACTATATATATATATATATATATATATATATATATATATATAGTACTACTGTATAACTAGAAAAGGATGTATTTCCTTGCTCTTTCATTCTTTGTTCATCCATCTTAAACAATTGATTGAGTATCCACTATAAATTAGTTACTATGCCTATTACTGAGGTGAAAATAGTTGAAATAGCACAATCACAACCATCAAAAAAGTACCATTTTATGCTAAATGTAGCTTCTGATAGGCATATAACATTAAAATTTTGAAATTGTCTTCTACCTCAAAAAATTTATACACTCACGCATTTGCTTATGAATTAATTAGATGAAATATTAATTTTTATAAGTTTGAAATTCAAAGTAAAGAAAGAGAGATCTGCAAAAGGAACTTCTTTCTAAACGCACATAGATACACACATAAACACAGAAGAACTGGAACAAAATAAGAAGTAAAATAAAAACCCATGCCTATTTTCAAAGGGATGCAATCAATATGGGGAAATATGATGAAGCAATGAACTGAAGGGTCACTATTGAGGGCTGCAGAATGGAAAGCTGATCCTGGGACACTTTCTTACAGATATAACCAAAATACAGGCGACCTTCACAATCAACAGGTAGGTTAAAGAATGAAAGACTAACATAAAAAGAAAATTAAAGAGGGAAAGAACAGAGAGAATTGAAAGAGACAAATGATCATGCCACTGCATTCCAGCCTGGGCTACAGCAAGACCCTGTCTCAAACAGCAACCAAAACAACAAAAGGGATAAAGAAATGGATGAAAATATTAGAACTGAAGAAAGACACAATTCCAAAGGTCCAGAAGGCACAAATTGTTCAAATTAAGATAGATAAGATGTACAACTAGACACATTTTATTTATATGGCAAACACTGAAGTTAAAGTCTTAAAAGCCTAGAAGCCACCAGAGGGAAGATATAGAACAATTACAAAGCCAAGGCAATTAGAAAAATATATTTCTCAACAGGAAACATTAAAAGCAATGTTTTCAAAGTGCTGAGATAAATAAAATCTCTTCTCTGAATTTGGTGCACTGAAAAACTATTGTTCAAGTTAAATGACACATATTCACAGAAACAAAGAGTGAGTTGAATTCTAAAAGATTCATGCTAAAATAATAAGGAATATCATGCAGGAGTTTTGAGAAAAATCTAGAAGGAAAGTATGAACACCAAGCAGGAAAATAATTCCAAAGTAATTAAAACTGTAATTTTAAAGTTACCCATGATGTGATTTGTTTTAAATTAAATAAAAAGACTGGGCATATTGGCTTATGCTTGTAATCCCAGCACTTTGGAAGGCTGAGATGGGGGATCGCTTGAAAGTAGGAATTCAAGATCAGCCTGGGCAAGATAGCAAGACCTCATTAAAAAAAAAAATGCTGATCATGGTGATGAGCACCTGTAGTTTCTGCTTCTCTGGAGGCTGAGGCAGGAGGGTCACTTGAACCCAGGAATTTGAAGCTACAATTAGCTTTTTTACACCATTGAACTCAGCATGGGCAACAAGAAAAGACCATGTCTCAAAATAAAACAGATAGTCACCCAAATGATTAGCAGTTTGAATTGGAGTCACCTTATAGTATGCAAAAAGATTTTGTGATGTGAACAAGAAATCATTGCAAGCTCTAAACTGAGCTTGTTTCAAATGATACCATTTTCTTTTGAGTCCATCCTGAAAGATTATCAAAGCATGGGAAATTTTAAATATTTTATTATTTAGAATCAGCAAAACTTAACATTATGTGAAAATTGGAATGCCTGGCAGGTGAAAGAGGAAATGCAAGATCCAAATAGAAATTAAATTTCTTATCCTTTCTTAATCTATTTCAATGTAAGATTATTCAGTGAAGCTATGCACACAGTATCTTTTCAGTAAATCTTAGCTATTAATATGGTTAGGCTTTGTGTCCCCACCCAAATCTCATCTTGAATTGTAATCTCAATAATCCCCACATGTTAAGAGAGATACCAGGTGCAGGTAATTGAATCATGGGAGCAGTTTACCCCATGCTTTTCTTATTGTAATGAGTCAGTTCTCAGGAGCTCTGCTCATTTTCTAAGGGGCTCTTCCCCTTCTCTCAGCACTTCTCCTTCCTGCTGCCTTGTGAAGAAGGATATATTTGCTTCCTCTTCACCATCTGTCACAACTGTAAGTCTCCAGAGGCCTCCCCAGCCATGCAGAACTGTGAGTCAAACCTCTTTCCTTTATAAATTATGCAGTCTCAGGTGTATCTTTATAGCAGTATGAAAACAGACTAATACAGCTATCATGATTATCATCTGCATCTTTTTCATCAATAAGCTTGTGTTCTCTTTGGTAATATAGATGGACAAGGAATCAAGAGTAAAACCAATACTAACATGAATCAAAGGCTATGGGATTATATACGATAGATGGATAAGTAATTAAACCTCAAGGTCATGGGAAAACCTTTAAGGAAAAAGTCAGTATGACAAGACGTGAGGGGAAAGAGTTGAACAAATTTTTAGTTGTTAATATAACTACATTATGGTTTCTTAATGTAGTTCAGGATTTTCTGATATAATATTTTCAGTTGAGGGCCAAACTGTTGCACAGATGTTTGGCTGTAGGTAGTAATAGATGTATTTATGTATGTGTACACACATGAAGACACACACATTTTATCTTGTTTTACGTCTTAATCATAAAAACAAATAAAGCTGTATCGTGTAGAGCAGAACAGAAATAACTCTTTCAATTGCCTTTTGAGATAATTAATTTCAGTTTATTTACTGAATATAACATAAACCCATATAGGTGTAAAATCTTGTGAAATTCCTGTGTGATAAGCATTTTTTTAAAAACAAGAGAAAGTGTTTATAGGCATCATAGCACTATTTCCTGGTAGTAATGAGTCCTATTTCATTTAGGACTATGTTATCATATCAGTTAATGCATTTTCTGTGCAATGATGCAGTTCCACCCACTGCATCTATCAGCAAAACGAATCATTTTCAAGGACTCTGCATGAATATTAAATAAATCAATTGAAAATATTCAGAATCAAAATGTGTTAGAGAAATTTGTATTAACTGTAGTTTGATTAATACTATTATTCAACATTTATTTTGACATTTTCTTACACTGTAATATACAAACTCACGTCTATTCTAAGTATGGTTATTTCTGTTCCAATCGGGCCTAATTTATCAAATTAAATAACCAAGTAGAATATTTGGACACTTTTAGAGAAAACCAGAAAATATGACAGGGTTTACATAATCCTTGCCTGTTTGTTAGGCATCATTATTTGATTTCCTCACAACGTTTACTTTTCATAGAGTTTGCTTGCATGTTGTTGGCATTCATTCCAATTAAAATTTCTTTCCTGTATACAATTTTCTTTCTGCTATTATAATTATTATGTTAACTGCTGATGTCAAAATACCATTTTCATTTATCTCAGAATGCAGAGACAATAAAGAAACATGGAGAAAGTGTTATTTTCAATACAAGAATCTCTAGGTGTTATTGTCCCACAGATATTTCCCCAAGTTATCATTTTCTCCTATTCTTTTCCTCCAAACTTCTTTTGATGAACAATTGACGTTAAAATCCCAAACACTCAACATACAGTCTAGAACATATCTTCCCCTGAATCATTTTGTCTGGTGTGTCCATTAGAAGCTCCCTGTAATTATTTTACACATTTTGAAAAGTATTTCTTGTAATAACTAACATTGATATAACCTAGTCATAGTGAAAACAATAGCTCTTACGGCTGCAGAATTTGTCAACCAAGTTTACAGAAATAATTTTTAAAATGTTATTACATGATATTTTATCTATATCTTAGGTATTGGTTTATATTCTGATTTATTTCAAAAGAAAATATGTACTAACAAAACAAATCAACACTTCTTATGATGATATATAACTGAATCAAGGTAAAAAAAAAAACGCATATATTCAATGATGACTCCCCTGAAAGTATTTTCATGCACATGCACTCTTTATTCCCATACAAAGCTCTGAATTGGATGCCACTATCATTCTGATATTACAGATAAGAAAATGCACAGAAAAATCCAAGTTACCCAAGTCTACACACATAATAAGTGTTGCAGGGGTGAGGAGTGGGAAGAGGGTTTAGATTCATTTCTAGACAAGTGGGCAGTGTTTTTCTAACCATCAATTTCTCTTGAGTTTTATCAACCAACTTTCAGAAATCACAAGACACTTTCTTACTATGATTCAGTAGCATTTTTCTTTCATTAAAATGTTTGCATTACAGATAAAGAAAATAAAGTAGCCATCTATAATTGTAACAATACTTAAGTTTTGTGAACAGTGTAAAACAGAAGAACATTTAAGGAAAAAGCAGTTGGAAAGATTAGTACATATAAGTAACCATGTAAAAATATTTATTTTTTGGTACTTCCATAACATTTTTGCCTTGGAAATATTTATTGGTTGCTTGGAGTGAACAATAGTTATCAGTTATTGTTTGCGTCTAGTGATCCCTGATCTCCTTTGCAGCCCCGAAATAACTATCAGCTCATTATAATCTCTTTGCTGGAAGTCAGTATCAAATTTTCTCATTAATCATTAGAGACTAAGTTTGAGAAAACTGTGTGCTCATTCTGATAAATTTCATTTCAGTGGTTTTCATTTTCTATATTTTTTCAGCAAGGTCTAGGAAATGATACTAACTTTTTATGTAAATTTAAACTTTTTTTTATTAATTAAAATCATCATATGTGTTTAAATATGGTTGTCTTAGAAATGCTGTCAGTATTGGAAAATATTTTTTTCAAACAGTAGTAATATCGGTAAAGCATGTAAGTATCTGGCATTAAATCAGAGTACTCAGGGCAATTTATTTTACAAGCTTTCATTGGCATACATATGGATGATGAAAACTTGTAATAATTATGAGATAGCATATTATATTGAAATAATGTTGCAAAAGATAGGAAACTTGCAAATTCCAAATGGTTCTCTTATAAAAACTTTGTGTCATAAATCTATATAAACATTTTTAAAACTTTATATAAAAACTTCTGAGCATATATCTATAAACTGTCTGAGCCTATATCCGGACTCTTTTTATTTGGAGTGGGAAATACACAGTCAATATGGCGCACAACCTGGTTTTGTACAAATTACAAGGTAAAAACATTTTTACTTTTTTTTTTTATTGTACTTTAGGTTCTGGGGTACATGTGCAGATCATGCAGGATTATTGCATAGTTACATACATGGCAATGTGGTTTGCTGCCTCCATCCCCTAGTCACCTATATCTGGCATTTCTCCCCATGTTATCCCTCCCCAACTTCCCTACCTCCTGATGACCCTCCCCTAGTTCCCCCAACAGACCCCAGTGTGTGATGCTCCCCTCCCTGTGTCCACATATTCTCATTGTTAAACACCCACTTATGAGTGAGAACATGCAGTGTTTGATTTTCTGTTGTTGTGTCAGTTTGCTGAGAATGATAGTTTCCAGATTCATCCATGTCCCTACAAAGGACAGGAACTCATCATTTTTTATGGCTGTATAGTATTCCATGGTGTATACGTGCCACATTTTCCTTGTCCAGTCTATCATGGATGGGCATTTGGGTTGGTTCTAGGTCTTTGCTACTGTAAACAGTGCCAATATGAATATACTTGTGAATGTGTCTTTACAATAGAAGGATTTATAATCCTTTGGGTATATACCCAGTAATGAGATTGCTGGGTCAAATGGAATTTCCATTTCTAGGTCCTCGAGGAATCACCACACTGTCTTCCACGACGGTTGAACTAATTTACACTCCCACCAACAGTGTAAAAGTGTTCACATTTCTCCACATTCTCTCCAGCATCTGTTGTCTCCATATATTTTAATGATCACCATTCTAACTGGCATGAGATGATATCTTAATGTGGCTTAGATTTGCATTTCTCTAATGACCAGTGATGATGAGCATTTTTTCATATGTTTGTTGGCCTCCTATATGTTTTCTTTTGAAAAGTTTCTGTTCATGTCCTTACCCACTTTTGAATGGGTTTGTTTTTTTTCTTGTAAATCTGTTTTGGTTTTTTGTAGATTCTGGATATTAGCCCTTTGTCACATGTGTAGATTGCAAATTTTTTTTCCCATTCTGTTGGTTGCCGGTTCACTCTAATGATTGTTTCTTTTGCTGTACAGAAGCTCTGGATTTTAATTAGATCCCATTTGTCTGTTTTGACTTTTGTTGCTGATGCTTTTGGTGTTTTAGTCATGAAGTCCTTGCCTAGGCCTATGTTCTGAATAGTTTTGTGTAGGTTTTCTTTTAGGGTTTTTATGGTATTAGGTCTTATGTTTAAGTCTTTAATCCATCTGGAGCTAATTTTAGTGTAAGGTGTCAGGAAGGGGTCCAATTTCTCTTTTCTGCACATGGCTAGCCAGTAATTCCAACACCGTTTATTAAACAGGTAATCCTTTCCCCATTGCTTGTTTTTGTGAGGTGTGTCAAAGATCAGATGGTTGTAGATGTTTGGTGTTGCCTTCAAGGACTCTGTTCTGTTCTATTGGTCTATATCTCCATTTTGGTACCAGTACCATGCTGTTTTGATTACTGTAGGCTTGTAGTATAGTTTGAAGTAAGGTAGCATGATGCCTCCAGCTTTGTTCTTTTTGTTTAGGATTGTCTTGTGTATGTGGGCTCTCTTTTGGTTCTATATGAAGTTTAAGGTGGTTTTTTCCAGTTCTGTGAAGAGGGTTATAGGTTTCCTGATGGGGATAGTGTTGAAGCATTCCCTTTGAAATCTGGTGCTAGACAAGGATGCCCTCTCTCACTACTCCTATTAAATATAGTATTGGAAGTTCTAGCCAGAGCAATCAGGCAAGAAAAAGAAATAAAGGGTATTCAATTAAGAAAGGAGGAAGTCAAATTGTCTCTGTTTGCAGATGACATGATTGCATATTTAGAAGATCCCATCATCTCAGCCCAAAATCTCCTTAAACTGATAAGCAACTTCAGCAAAATCTCAGGATACAAAATCAATGTGCAGAAATCACAGACATTCCTACACACCAGTAACAGACTAAGAGAGAACCAAATGAAGAGCAAACTCCCATTCACAATTGCTATGAAAAGAATAAAATACCTAGGAATACAACTAACAAAGGATGTAAAGGACCTCTTCAAGGAGAACTAGGAACCACTGCTCGAGGAAATAAGAGAGAACACAAACATATGGAAAAGCATTTCATGCTCATGTTTAGGAAGAATCAATATTGTGAAAATGGCCATTTTTACTTTTTTAAAGGTTGTATAAAACAAAACAAATTTCAGCAATACAAAATAAGAGTAGAATGTTCCACAAAATTCTGTGTTGTCACAACCAAAAGTACTTGCTCAGTTTGTGCCATTCAGAAACTGTTTCCCACATTATGTTATATTTTTTATAAGATCTACATGTATATTTTCTTCATGACTACTGCAGCAATATAGTAAATCCTTAAATATGATAGTGTAAATTCTCAGACTTCGTTTCCCTTCAAAATTATTTGGCTAGTCTAGGTTATTTTCTATGCCATATATATTTTATTGTCTGCTTGAGCACTAATATATTTTTAAGTCGACTATAACTTTGAATAGCCTTGAGCTTAATCTATTGCTTAATTTGCAGAAAATGTTTAACAGTATTGAGTCATCTGCACCATTAACATTGTATATCTCTTCATTAATTTACATCATATTTAATTTATCTCATTGGCACTTTATAATTTTTCTGGGTAGAAGTCTTACACAGAGTTTTTAAAATTTATTTCTAGAGATTTAAACATAATTTTAATAGATTTATTTTTAGAACAATTCCTCTGTGCTCACAGCAAAATTGAGTGGGAAATTAGAGTTTCTATACACCCCTTGTGCCCATACATGCATTGCCTCCCTCATTACAAATAGTCCTACTGAAGTGATATATTTGTTACAATCAATACACCTACAATGACACATTATTATCACCTAGAATCTATCATTTATATTAAGGTTTACCCTAGGTGTTATGCATTCCATAGGTTTTCCCAAATGTAATATAATATCTACCTACTCTTATAGTATTATATAGTCAGTTTACTGCCTTAAAAATCCTCTATGATCTGCCAGTTCATCCCTCCTTCTCCACACCCCTGGCATCCATTGCTCCTTTCTCTGTTGCCACAGTTTATAGTCTTTTCTAAAATGTCATATTGTTTGAATAATACAGAATGTAGCCTTTACAGATTGGGTTTGTTCACTTAATAATGTGCATTTCATGTCTTTTCCTGACCTAATAGCTCATCTCTTTTTATTATTATTATTATAATTATACTTTAAATTCTGAGATACATGGGCAGAATGTGCAGGTTTGTTACATAGGTACACACATGCCGTGGTGGTTTGCTGCATCCATCAACCCATCATCTACATTACATATTTCTCCTAATCCTATCACTCTCCCATTCCCCAACAAGCCCCAGTGTGTGATGTTGCCCTCCATGCATTCTCATTGTTCAACTCCCACTTACAAGGGAGAACATGTGGTGTTTGGTTTTCTGTTCCTGTGTTAGTTTGCTGAGAATGATGGTTTCCAGCTTCATCCATGTCCATGCAAAGGACATGAACTCATCCTTTTTTATGGCTGCATGTGTTCAATGGTATATATGTGCCACATTTACTTTATCCAGTCTATCACTGATGGGCATCTGAACTGGCTCCAAGTCTTAGCTATTGTGAGCAGTGCCATAATAATTACTGGGTATATACCCAGTAATGGGATTGCTGGGTCAAATGCTATTTCTATTTCTAGAGCCTTGAGGAATCACTACAAGGTTTAAAATAGCCTGGTTTATTGGAGGAATAGAGAGAAGGAAGGTTGCTGAGGAAGGGAGGCAGAAAATCATGTGGAGATTTTGGGCAGTAATGAGAAGTTTGGTTTTATTCTATCTAGTTTCAGTAAGAAGTCAATGAGAAGGGTAACAAGGCCCTCTTGGTGTTGGGCATGGTGAATGGATTAACACAGAAAAGCATATGATACAATCCTTGATCGTTAACTGTTTAACTGTTTAACATATTTTTATTCTGCTTTCACATATATTGTATTAAAACTACACCATTAATTTATCAAATGCAGGGGCTATATATCACATGATTGCATACACAATGTGGCACTCTATGACACACATAAATTGATCAGGCTTGTTGGATGTGAGTGTTATCCTAGTGTGCCACTCGGCAACAGCCTTTTCCATGCAGATGACTTGCACTGTTCTGAGTAATTCAGCTAAGCTGCCTGATTCTGCCCATTTAACATCATCTCATACACATGAGGCTATCTGATGAGTTCTGTAATAGCAACTTGCACACAGTGGAGTGTGTAAGCATGCATAATTCTCAGCTTGATCTATATTTAATTGTCATTCTGGAAAAACATTGACTTTTGTATGATTATCTAAAAAAAAAGAACAACACACGTATAAGGAATGAAGAATTTACTTAGCATTTTGGAAAGGGACTATCTTCAGAAAGTTTTTTTTTTCTTTTTATTTGCCACACCATCTGCTTTTGAGATAAGCAGAACTAGTGAGTTCTTTATTGAGATACATACTGTTACTTAGACTTTGAAGGTTTATTTCTTCTTAGAAATGCCAAGTGTTTAGATTTTTCTGTGCTTCAGAGCATGTATTCTTTTTCTTTCTGACAGTATAGAGATCAAGATGGAGACCCCTCTATCTGGGCTCCCTTGGTAAAGGTTTCTTCCTGAATAGAAGCTTCCCAAGAGGCATTTGTCACTGTTTCTATGCATAAGAAGCAGGAAGATTTTTATATTTTTCCTTTGTATGTTCACATTCAGATCACTCATTCAGGGACATGCACTGATTTTTAAATTGTCTGCTGTTTGGAATTAGAGATGACTCTTGGGTTTTATGCAACTTCAAATCTGAGCCAATTTAGCTCCCCCTTGAATTGGTGGCCCTTTTTGTTTATTCTCATTCTCTTCTTAGAAGGTCACCTTCGAATGATTAATAGGTGGACTAGCTTGAGCTTCAGCACACATTTAAAAACATTTGTTTGATTTGTAGCCATCTAGCTCACTTTGGAAATAATCAATGGACAGGGTAAAACTTTAAAAAGGCAACCCGGTATTTTATGATATTCTCTTTTCTTCTTCTTAAGTCTTCAAGTTCTATATTTCCTTTTGAAAAAAAAATCGAATAAAGTCCAATAGCAAGAGAGCAGCAAAGAGAGTAAATTAAAAGTACTCTTATTCCTTTGATATGCTCAGTCTTATTTAAGTGTGATTTAACTTTTGTCTTCCAACTAAAATGGAAACTTCCTAGGGGAACAGATCATGGCATGTCCTCGTGTTTCCTCTACACTGCCAAAAAACACATCGTAGATTGAATAGACACTCAACAAACACATAGTAAATTGAGTAGAATATCTCAAGACACTAGATTTGCATTGTTATTTGATGATGCCCTGCTTCAACTTAAAGCTTCATAATATTCCACTTGTGACAGTAATCAAACTATATTTAACTTCTGAGCCCTTGAATTTGGCATGCTGCAAGGATAGAGCACTAACAAGGCCTTATCTTATGCTAAGTACACTGCTGCATATATGCTGTGTAATTCAGGCCCTTCAGAAGAAAGTATATGTACTTTTCATTTTAAAGACTGAAGACTTCAAAAGTGAGAATGCAAATGAGGATAGCTTCATTTCATTCCTCTTAAATCAGTGTAGTGCAGTACAGCGTTCTTTGAAGCCTTTTACTGAAGGTCACTGGATGTGATGCTAGTGATGTTTTGATGTCTAGAACACTGACAGTTTTTCTCTCCAAATTTCTGCAACGAAGCTTATAAGTGACAGTGAAACAAATTATTCTTTTCAGAGAAAAGGTTTTATGAAAATAAAAATATGATTCATTTCTCTCAGGTGTATTGTGATAGGTTTTGACAAACCATTAGCCTGTATCCATTTCTCAAAAGAATGGGTGAGTTCACAGCTGTTTTGGGAGAGGTGCTTTGGGCCACCAGTCCTCAATCCTTTCTTAATTCTTTGCACACTGAGAAACACTGTGTGGACGTGATTTCTTGCCCTAAACCTTGAACTGAGCCATGTACTCCTCCCAAATCAGCTTCCCTTAATACAATTTTGGATTTATATGCATGAACTCCTCTTACATAATTACTATGTTAGTTGACACATGTTGAAATTGAAAAGGAAGAGGTGTATATTTAACACTTTGACCTGTGGACTCTGATGCTTAATTTTTCTACATTTTGGAAAAGATGATCTCATTTATTAAAAGCAGTTATGCTGTTAGGAGCATTGCTTTTAGATTTTAGAATAGTAATGGTTGTCTAGAATCTATTAAACAGGCAAAAAACACTTTAAATAATAAATACTCATAGTTACAAAGAGTTTGAAGATGGTATTCTTGTATATTGCTGGTATTATTACTTTTCTAATAATTGGAAATCAAACTCGGATTTGTTCTAAAATTAAAAATGTGTATAATCTTTTTGTAGGAATTCCATTTTCTGAGGAAATAACTGAAATTATGGAGAAAATTATAAGCATGAACAAACTCTGTGATGTGTTACATGCAATTACAAAACCAAACCAAACCAAAACCCAAATAAATAATAGTTGTAGAATGATTATGAAAATTAAGATGCCTTCACTCAATCGTACATTATGAGATCTTCAAAATCATGGTAAATTGGTATCATAAACATGGTAAAATGGTTTATTGCACAATAGTAAGTAAAAGCAGGCTGATTCTGAAATTGTACTATTCCAATATTATAAGCATCAGACTGGATAGAAAGGAATGTATTAAAATTATATTAGTTGTGTTTGGGTGATGGGGTTATTCATTTATTCATCCAACAAATAGACTGTAAACCACATATATTTTCATTTAATCATTGTGATAGCTCTGCAGATTTGCATTGCTATTCCCATTTTAAGGATTAAAAATACATAAATAATAAGAAACTTTAGACTGGATGTTGAGTGTTCAAGTTTGTTGTTCAGTGATCATTCTAATACTGTGGATGTAAATTTTATTAAGTGCTTAACTAAGGAGTGAAAGAACATGAAAAGTCTTTCAAACAGCCCTGAAAATCTACACTTTCAGGTACTAAGATTATAGTTTGGGTCAAAAATCTGATTGAGACAATTACTATTTGAGAGAAAAAACTGAGTAATCTCCTTCAAACCTATAGATTTGAAAAGTAATAGCTGTTTGACTTTAGGTATGTTGTTTAATTTCTCTATAGTTCAATTTCCTCATCTTAAAATGCTGATTCAAATCATAGGGCTGTTTTGAGGATTAAATGCATACACACATACACATATAGATATGTACATATACTATACATGTACTATGTAGTACATATATAATATTTGTAAATATAGACTTGTATACATAAAATAGTATATATATGTATAGTCTGTCACATTAGAGCAGTGCTTGACACATAGTATGTTCTCAATACATGGCAGCTAGTATTACAATTCTGTTGATCTAGTTGTAGCTTTACTTTATAGTATGCTACGCACTACCATTATTTAGTAAATATTTCTTGATTAAATTATCTGCTTATTCCTCAATTTAACTTCAATACTACCTGCCAAATTTCATTTTAAAAATTGGGAATTAAGCTGTAGAGTTGTTAAAATTCTGTTTTAACAACTCCATAGCTTAATTACATAAATATATAATTTTTAAATATCGTCTTCCCTTTCATATAGGTCTGGCACATTTCTTGTGTTTATTCCAAGGAGTTATAAATTTGCTACCCCAAAGTGAAGTGGAGATTTTTCATAATATTTTACATTGATTTATTAGAAAAGCTATTGATTTTGATTGAATATTCTTGTATCTGATCACCATTATGTGCTTTCATTTCAGTTCTAGTAGGTTTTTGAGATTATTTTCTTGTATTAATGAATAGACAAACATATGGTCTGCAAAATAACATTGGTTTTCCTTTGATATTTAATGATTAATCTCTTTTCTTGCCTTATTGTACTGGCTATGTACAATTCTATGTAATTACATTAATAATAGATATATTTGTTTCATTTAAAATATTTCCAACATTTAATACTTACCATGTTTATAATTTATATTTGATAAATGCCATTCATCTTTTTTTTTGAGACAGTCTTCCCATGTCACCCAGGCTGGAGTGCAGTGGCACAATCTTGGCTCACTGCAATATCTGCCTCCTGAGCTCAAGCAATTCTCTTGCCTCAGCCTCCCAAGTAGCTGGGATTAAAGGCATGTGCTGCCGTGCTTGTCTAATTTTTGTATTTTTAATAATAGCAGAGACAGGATTTCTCTGTGTTGGCCAGGCTGGTCTTGAACTCCTGGCCTCAGGTGATCTGCCCACCTTGGCCTCTCAAAGTGCTGGGATTACAGGCATGAGCCACTGCACCTGGCCCCCATTCATCACTTTAAGAGAGATTTTTATTTATTTTTAACTTAGCATAAAGTTCAAAACTCAGGAATTAGCCTTGAATTTTATCAAAGACTTTTTCCTCACATTCAGATGATCATGTCAGCAAACAGTTACAACATTGAATCATATTAATAGAGTTTTAATGCTAAATGATCATGATAGTTCTAGAATAAAGCCTGTTTGGTAACTGATTAATATTCTCTCAATATCCTTCTATATTTGCTTTGCTCATATATTGTACTTAGGATTTTTACATGTGTTTTTCAGAAGAGATAAAGATCCACAGTGAATTGAGTGTGTGTGTGTTTATTATATTTTATCAGTTTTGTTATCAGTGTTACATGCTTTTTTGGAATCAAATAAAGAATTTATTAACTTTCATTTTTAACCATTGGTTGAAGAGTATACGTTTGATAAAATTTACCAGTTAAATCATCTGACCTCAGTACATTTTGTGGAAAGATAAGTCTTATTTTAATTTTGTCTACTCATATATAGATCCGTGGTCACTAATCTATGAAAAATTTCCAACTTTTCTTTTGTCAGTGTGAAAATTTACATTATTTTTTGTACCATATAGATTTTCTTATTTTGGCATAAAATTTTATATAATTTTTAAGCCCTTTACTATCTGTACCGCTATATTTCTCACCACCCCCATTCCATTTTTATTTCCTATATGGTTTATTGTTTCCTTGCATTTTCTTTTTTTTTCTTGAATAAATCTGGAAGAAGTTCAACAATATTTTTTATTTTTTGAAAAGTCTTCTATTGGTTTTATTTTTGGTGTGTTTATTTTAGTATGTTGTCTATTCTATTCTATGAATTTCTGTGTTTTTGTTTATAAATTTCTCTTTCAATTTTCCTTGGATTTATTTTGCTTTACTTTTTCTAGTTTCTTGAGTTTTATGCTTGTCTATTAGTATTTTGATAGCACGGAATTTGGATCAAACATTGTATTTATTGTATTCTCTTTTATATTTCAACAAGGAATACAAAATGTCTTTCTATATAATTCTTTTTGCTGCAAACATACTTTGTTATTAATATATTGCAATTACTCCCTTTTTAAAATTGTTGTTCCTGGTATTTGTCCAGTGGATACATCTAACTCCTCATTTCTTACCTTCTTGTAATATTTCATTTTTTATTGATTTATTTGTGTATTTATTTTGTAACTTGCATATAGCTGGATGCTTGTGAAGCCAATGTAAAAGTTTCTGTTTTAATAAGAACATCTAATGTATTTGTTTTTCTTGTGATCACTTCTATATTATATATTCTTTTAGGAATTTCATTTTGTGACCTCTTATTTTCTTGTTTATTGTTACTTATTTTAAGGTCAAACTGTTTATATTTTACTTATTATCTACTACAAAATAGTTTATATATTCTCTTATTACAATTCTGCTAATGAATATATTTATATAAATATACTTAGTTTTCCTATCAGTTTCAAAGCTCAATAGCTATAGTCTCTCTAAGCTTCCCCTATTTGCACACATACAAAAGAGCTTTAATGTATTTATTTTCCTTTCCCTTTGATCTCTTCAAGATTTTGTTAAAAATCAAGAATTTAAGTTCTTGATTGTTGTCCTTTTACATTATAAATATTTTACTTTATGACTATTATTTTAAAATGTAACTACTTACAAATAATTATTTATTCATTTTATAGATATTATACAACTTGCTTACCACCATTACTTAATACTGTCTCCTTTTGTTTTGAATTCAGTTTTGATTTTGCTGCAATGTAGCATAAAGAATTTTTTTTTTCAGAAAAAATGTATGAGTAGGAAACTATGTATGTCCTTATATGTCTGAGATACATTTATTTTTTGACTTAAATAATTTTTGTTTAGATAAAAATCTTTTTCTACCAACATTTTGTAATTGGTTTTTATCCCCTTCTAGTTTCTTATTTTTGACATTACACAATAATTCTGATGCCAGTTTGATTTCAGTTCTTTTGTAGTATTTTTTTCTCCTTTGGCAAGATAATGTATTTTTCTCCTCATCTTTGGAGTGCTCAGATTTTATTAGGTGGTATCTATATTTCATTCCACAAATTTGCCCCCATCCCCACACTGCAACTTTCCTGTAAAAATTTTATGAAGGGCTTGCTCTCTGAAGATGTATTTCATTAGCTTCAGTAAATTCTCTTTTATTAATTTCTTTATCATGTTCTACTTCTTATTTCTTTTCTTTTTTTCTTTTTCTTTTTTCTTTTTTTTTTTTTTTGAGACGGAGTCTCGCTCTGTCACCAGGCTGGAGTGCAGTGGCGCAATCTCGGCTCACTGCAACTTCTGCCTCTTGGGTTCAAGCGATTCTTCCGCCTCAGCCTCCTGAGTAGCTGGGACTACAGGCGTGCGCCACCATGCCTGGCTAATTTTTGTATTTTTAGTAGAGACGGGGTTTCACCATGTTGGCAAGGATGGTCTTGATCTCTTGACTTCGTGATCCGCCCACCTCGGCCTCCCAAAGTGCTGGGATTACAGGTGTGAGCCACTGTCTTACTTTTCTTTTGTTAAATGTTAGGTCCTCTGGGTCTCTCCTCTGTGACTGCTTTTCTCTTATAATTTAATGTTTTCATTCTGTTGCCTTGAACACTGGAGAATTTCTCAGCATAAACTTCTATTTCACAAATTAGCTTTAAGCCTATATCATTCTGATATTTGGTATCCATTTTAATTTTACATTTAAAGTGTCTTAGTTTTCATTTTAAGATCTTTAATTTCTTCTTTTTAAGAGTAACCTCAATCATTTTGTGGATGTAACTCTTTCAAATCTCTAAGAATTCTATTTAAAGTTTTCTGTGATTTATTTCTTTTATATTTTTTATTTTTTATTTTTAGACAGATTCTCCTCTGTTGCCCAGGCTAGAGTGCAGTGGCGTAATCTTGGCTTGCTGCAACCTCTGCCTTCCAGGTTCAAGTGATTCTCCTGCCTCATCTTACTGAGTAGCTGGGATTACAGGTGTGCACCACCACACTCAGCTGATTTTTATATTTTTAGTAGAGATGGGCTTTTACCGTGTTGGCCAGGCTAGTCTCGAACTCCTGACCTCGTGATCTGCCCACCTTGGCCTCCTAAAGTGCTGGGATTACAGGCGTGAGCCAATGCGCCTGGCCTGTGATTTCTTCTATTAAGTTCCCTCAGGCATTAGTTTTTTGGTTTGGTCTAACACCAGTTTTCACATTGTTAGATTTTCTGAAACATACTTGTATTTTTAATTGAGGGCTGAAATTGGTAAGCAGTGATGGTTAGAGATGATCTTCCCAGCAAAAGTGAATATAATTCTTTCAGAGAGTGAATTTAGATTCTATTTTTAGAGGAACTTTGTAGGAAGAGAGGGTGCATGTTTGGACCAGGCAAATCTTCAAAATTTCTTCTAGGTTACCCAGAGAATTTCCTTGATGGACGCAGGGCCTGCCTGTTCACAAAGGGACGAGAAGTTATCTGGAGCCCCACTGGAGTGCTGTCGCTCTTTTGCCCCGATAACATTTGTAAGTTTTCTATGGTAGAGTCTCCATTATATTTACAGAGCTCTAGTCTGAAGGCTCATGATAGAATCAGCAGTACAGCAATTCTGCAGCTCACCATCCAATACCCAACTGTGCCTCCAGTCCCTGCTGTCTTTGATCTTGATGTTCTTCATGAATTCTGAGAGGAACACTCACTTTGTTACTAGCCTTCCCTCATGTATTTTTAATGCTGCAGGTTCAGCTCTATTCGAGGTTTACCACCAATCTGATCCCATCTGCCTCAGATCTTCTAGAAATTCTCCCACTCTTCTGGTCTATGGCTGGCATTTTTCCCAGGTTTCTAGTGCTACCATGGATTCATCCTTATTTTTAAATCTCTGCTGTTATTGAGTGGCATCATGGGAAGCAGGAAAGACTGATACATATGCTCAGATATCCATCATGAAGCAGAACAACTCTGTTTTGAGTTTTAGTAATAAAACTTGATTTCTTCTAAGGAATCAGCATGGTTGAGTTTACAAAACTCATCATTTTTCTTTTGATTTCAGCTTTGAATAACAGTTTCAGAAATATCGTTTTGTCACATGTTTGCACACATAATTCTACATCATCATCACCATGCAAATTCAATATTTTTTTCCCATTTTACAGATGAGAAAACAAATATTTGGAAAGTTTAATTAGTAACTGATTTGAACAATGTAATGCTTTCCAAAATCATACATTTCCAAAGGATAAATTGATTCAAATATAAAACTCTGAAGACTTCATAGCATAACTTAAACTACTAAGTTTTATGGTTTTTAAATTTAACCAAGACTAGTTCTAAAATAATAATTCCTTCACTGTAGATTTCAAAGAGGACCTTAAATGTTTGCACCGATTTTTTTTGGCAGAGATTGCCTCTAAATTCATTACAAATTTAGTTTTTCCAGATACATTATTCAATTGACCATTTTTCTTATCCCTTTCGAGACAATAATCACTGTAATACATTAATAAATGTGTATATGTTTACAGCATATCTGTATCATAGATATAAGGTGGTATATTGGCAACAATTATCTTCATGATCTTAGTATCAACTATACCTACTTCTGTGGCATAAGAATTGATTATAATACAATATGGTACAACTAAGTACCTATATACTACAAAAATTGGTATATACTACAATAAATATTTCTGAAAAACTAAACAAAACAGTTATAATATTCATCAATAGAAATAAAACAAAGCATTTTTATAACTTTAAATACATGCTTATCTTTTTAACAACTCATCTGTGGTTATCTCAAACTTCAAGAATCCCGTGCAATGCCCTTCTGCAGGTTGACATTAACAACCACAGAGCTCTGGGAGAGATATATTGCTTAGGTTTCTTGAAATATAAAAATTTTTTTAATTCCAGTTCCTCATTTAAACAGGAGAAAATTGTTAGCAGTGTGAGTAAAAATTGTGTTAATTATCAAATGCCAATGACATCATGTAAATGAGTTAAAAGCATTCTTTAACATGCTTTGCTATTGGTGTTACTTGCCATCACTCCAAATAGGTTTGAGCTTCAAGAACAACCCAGGCTAGCTTTTACATTTCTTTGATGACTGCCACTTTCCACATCATAAAATCTGGCATTAGACTTGAAGCTATTCTTACATTTTCTAAGAAAAAAAAAAAAGAAGTAGACAAAAATGTTTTTACCAGTCCCAACACCCAAATAGTTAACTTTTTATTTTCAATGGATATTTCAAGTGCAGCAATGAAACATATACAGAAAACATATCTTAATTTGGTTAGTAAATGTAACTTTATGTTTTCTCTGCTTTCTGGTCATGTTCATCCATTTTCAAAGCCCTCAGTGTGGGTATAGCTGGTATTTAGAACATAGAGATATTTTTTTCTCCTCCCTTCCCCTATTCCTTCCTCTACTCCTCTCTCTTTTCTTTCTTTCTTTGCTCCCCTCAACTTTCTCTCACCTTTTCTACCCTCTTCTCCTTTCTCTTTCTCTCCTTTCCTCCCATTATTTTTTCTTTCTGGCTGTCATTATTTTATTCTTAGACTTAAGGTATAAATTATAAATTAAAGTCTAGGTCTATGTGCTAAGTATATTTGAGATTAAGGTAATCGTTTTGTGTTTATCACCTTTAGTAGCATCTTAAGCAACTAAACTCTTTTATTTTTTCCCCCTTTCCTCCATTCTGAGTTGCTATTTATGTGAGCTTATTATACTTGCATGTCCTTTTTTCCAATTCACTTACTCAGAATCCTTGGTAGTGGTCAGTTATTTCTTCATTTTATCACCTTGTTCTTGAAGTAGGTGATCTATTCTGAAAATGTTTAAAAGTAATGAAAATCAAAACATAATCTGAAAGTGAATTCATGATGTAATTTGACTGATCAGAGTACTGTATTTGTCTTATTAAAGTTCGGATTGTTCTCTAATTATATCTTTGTTTTTAATCTTTTAAAAAACTCTGATGAAGTAATATATTTCAATTCATTTCTAGTTACACCCAGAAACTAGAGAAAAATGGTTTTCAGAGCCAAAAATTTCTGCTTTATATTTTTGTAGGGATTTTTAGGGAGGCTTCTTATACCAACAAGGATCAAACATTGACCCAAATTGTGGAACAAATGGAATTAATCTTAATGAAGACTAAATTAAACACAAATATTTGAATCACTGCTTGATAAAAATACATTCTTGACAATGAATGTTTATCTTTTATTTGTGATTATGAACATAATTCATATTGATGACATATTTCTAATATAGAGAAAAATATAAAGGAACGAAAGAGCCACCATAACCTCATCACCAAGAGATTTACTATAACAATTTGATATGTTGCTTTTCTATATCTTTTTGGTGCATATATGTTTGTACACAAATATACACGTATTTTAAAACTTGCTGTGTATATAGCCTAACCTTTAAAAATTATTAATATAATTGGTTCAACTGGAGCCAAGCTCGTTTTCTAAAATCACTAAACCAAAGAATCAAAATTTATTCCTTGTCCTAAACAATTATCTCATTTCAAATCAATCTATTACAGATACATTTTCAGATTCTTAAGTATTCTGCTAAACAGTCTCATTAGTTGTATCATATCATTGTAATTTTAATCATTAAGGAACAGGAGAATGATTCTCCTGTGTGTTTGGTTATTGGAATCCTAATTTTATTCATTAATTTTAGAAGCTCTTATGAACTCTACTGCTGAAGAAAGTTTTAAACTTGCTCTGAAGAAACTGTTTTAAATTTGCTGCTGCCAAACTGTTCTAAGATTTCAAACTAATGCAATAACCCCTCTTATAGACATAGAACTTAATAGCTGTAGTGTGTGATCCATTTCAGCTAAGCCTCTCAGGAGTAGGTGTGGATTCAAGGTTGTTAGGTGTGATTTGGAGAGCCTTTTAAAAGAAAAATATATAAAAAGTAAATTACACTTGGTGAAGTTAATAAAAAGATATTTCCTTAAGTACATTGCCAGGGCCCCTCCCACTGTCTGAAAAAGCCCAGGTAAGTGAGCAGCCCTGAAGTTTAGAGCTTTCTTTATATTAAATTTGCCTTGACTCTGAAGTTAATATTAGTTTTCATTTCAGAAGCATAGTTACATTTTACAAATTATGCTACTGAAAATGGATTTATAGTTTCCTTGGAAAGAAATGGTGAGAGGATGGTAGGGAGAGCCAGGGGCTGTACTGAACATTCTGCAGCCCAGACTAAGAGAGGGGTTATGTACCTGAAGTTTCAGGTGATGGCCTCATCAGTGACATATTAATAGAGAATGATCAGCAAATGTTCAGATATCAGGAAAGGCAGTCTAAGCTGGTAGTCAAATGAGGGGGAAGATCTGAAGTAGAAACAGAAATTCTCATTTCAGGAGTTCAGAAAGTAATCAGAAAGTCATTTCCTCAGGGAAACACAGGTGATGTTGTTCATGGCTGGTGCTTAACTCTTGAGGTCTGATGGGTGGGAAGTCCACTTGGGCTCAAAGGATCAGAGATCGTATGCAATAGACCTAAAAGAGTAACAATGAGCCAGGAATAGTCTCAGTTTGGCAGGGGATTCTTGAGTGAGACAACTTTCCAAATTCCAAATTGCTGAGGAAGCAAAATTTGAAATCAGAAAATCTGAGTCTTAGATCTCCTGCTAACTCTTAGAAGCTACGTAATTTTTAGAAAGATCTCAATCTCCCTGAGATTCAGTTCCCTCATTTGTAAAATAATGGCATTAAGTATTTTTCTGGTTGTCTATTCATAGGTAACAAATTACCCCCAAATTTAGTAGTTTAAATGATAGCATGGATTTTTGGTTACGATTCTATAATGTGGGCAGGGCTCAGTGGCAAGCTTGTCTCTGTGCTGTTGAGAGTTAGCTGGGGTGGCTCAAAGGCTGGGGATTGGAATCATTGTCATTTGCTGAGTTTGCTCACTTGCCTCCCTGGCAGTTGAGGTTGGCCATCGGCTGAAACCTCAGAATGTGACTGGAAGGCCTAAACATGTCCTCTCCAAATGGCTTGGCTTCCTACTAGCATGGTGGCTAGTTTCCAAGGGCAAGTATCCCTAGGTGTTCAGGAAAAGCCTTTATCATATGACTTAGCTTTGGAAGTCATCCAGCTCACAGTCACAGACCCACTGTAAGGGAGGGAGCAGAGTCTATGTCTCAGTGGAGGAGTTATAAGTCACACTGTAGGAAGAACATCTGGAATGGGTTATATCCCTGTGGCCATCTTTGGAAAATAGAGTCCTCCTGTTAAGATAATAATAGCATATGTTTATCAAGAGCATTTAATACGTATCAAGTGCTAAGAGATTTACATACATATATCACCTCATTAAATTTATCACCACAACACTGAGGTAGGTAATGTTATTATCATCTCTATTTTCCAGGTGAGAAAAATGCAACATAGGGAGTCTTATTTCACCAAGAATATATTTAAGGGATGAGATTGAAATTAGAATCTATGTCTCTAGAGTTCATACTTTTTATCTTTCACAACAGTTATTTTCAGGATTAAGCAAGAACATATTTATAAAAATGTTTTGTGAATTCTGAATTTGCTGTCCAAATTTAAATATTTTTAAAGGAACATCTTTGGGAAACTTTTTCAGATATATTAATATTTTAGATTTCAGACACAATGAATGTCCGTTGGCTACAAAATTAATGTAATAAATAATATTATTAGTATTTCCAGAAGTAAAACTTCTGAGAATCTTTTTTCCATTCTCTTGTTCCAGCACCCTTGGCCATTTCCTAAAAATATAGACTACCCCCTGAATTTTTATTATGAAATTAGAGAATGTTAGTTAAAGCTGCAAAAATCCTAAGAATTTACATGGTCCAACTCCCTTTTGTATGTCTAGAGTCTTTAGATGTGGTTTCCAGAAGCCTAATGACGACTTTTGAGAATAAATATTGATTTTTAAAAATATACTTTAAGTTTTGGGATACCTGTGCAGAATGTGTAGCTTTGTTACATAGTTATATATGTGCCATGGTGGTTTGCTGCACTAATCAACTTGTCATCTACATTAGGTATTTCTCCTAAAGCTATCCCTTCACTAGACTCCCCAACAGGCCCTGGTGTGTGATGTTCCCCTCCCTGTGTCCATGGGTTCTCATTGTTCAACTCCTGTTTATGAGTGAGAACATGCAGTGTTACATTTTTTTGTTCCTGGGTTAGTTTGCTGAGAATGATGGTTTCCAGATTCATCCATGTCCTTGTAAAGAACATGAACTCATTCTATTTTTATGAGTGCATAGTATTCCATGGTGTCTATGTGCCAGATTTTCTTTATCCAGTCTATCATTGATGGACATTTGGGTTGGTTCCAAGTCTTTGCTATTGTGAATAGTGCTATACTATATATACATAGTAGTGCGTTCTACTATAAAGACATGTACATATGTCTTTATAGTAGAATGATTTATAATCCTGTGGATATATACCCAGTAATGGGATTCCTGGGTCAAATGGAATTTCTGGTTCTGGATCCTTGAGGAATCACCACACTGTCTTACACAATGGAGTTGAACTAATTTACCCTTCCACCAACAGTGTAAAAGCATTTGTATTTCTCTACATCCTCTCCAGAATCTGTTGTTTCCTGAGTTTTTAATGATTGCTATACTAACTGGTATGAGTTGGTATCTCATTGTGGTTTTAACTTGCATTTCTCTAATAATCAGTGATAATGAGTTTTTTTCATGTTTGTTGGCTGCATAAACGTCTTCTTTTGAGAAGTGTCTGTTCATATCCTTCACCCACTTTTTGATGGGGTTGTTTTTTATTTGTAAATTTGTTTAAGTTTTTTTGTAGATTCTGGATATTAACCCTTTGTCAGATGGATAGATTGCAAACATTTTCTCCCATTCTGTAGGTCATCTGTTCACTCTGATGTCTTTTGCTGTGTAGAAGCTCTTTAGTTTGATAGATCCCATTTGTCAATTTTGGCTTTTGTTGCAATTGCTTTTGGTGTTTTAGTCATGAAACCACTGCTCATGGAAATAAGAGAGGACAGAAACAAATGGAAAAACATTCCATGCTCATGGATAGGAAGAAGCAATATCTTGAAAATGGCCATATTGCCCAAAGTAATTTATATATTCAATGCTATTTTCATCGAGCTACCATTGATTTTCTTCACAGAATTAGAAAAAGCTATTTTAAATTTCATATGGAACCACAAAGGAGCTTGTATAGCCAAGACAATCCTAAACAAAAAGAACAAAGCTGGAGGCATCACATGCTACCTGATTTCAAACTATACTACAAGGCTACAGTAACCAAAATAGCATGGTACTGGTACCAAAACAGATCTATAGACCAATGGAACAGAACAGAGATCTCAGAAATAACGCCACATATCTACAACTATCTGATCTTTGACAAACCTGACAAAAACAAGCAATAGAAAAAGGATTCCTTATTTAATAAATGGTGTTGGGAAAACTGGCTAGCAGAAAACTAAAACTGGACCCCTTACTTATACCTTATAAAAATTAACTCAAGATGGATTAAAGACTTAAACATAAGACCTAAAAACATACAAACTATAGAAGAAAACATAGGCAATACTATTCAGGATATAGGCATGGGCATAGACTTCATGACTGAAATAACTAAAGCAATGGCAACAAAAGCCAAATTGACAAATGTGATCTAATTAAACTAAAGAGCTTCTGCACAGCAAAAGAAACTATCATCGGAGTGAAAAGGCAACCTACAAATGCAAGAAAATTTTTGCAACCTATCCATCTGACAAAGGGTTAATATCTAGAATCTGTAAGTATTGATTTTAAGCACTTTTTCTCCCTGATATTTTCAAGTCAATGTAAATTTTTTTATTTTGAGGCAGAGTCTGGCTCTGTCACCAGGCAGCAGGCTGGAGTGCAGTGGCGCCATCTCAGCTCACTGCAAACTCTGCCTCCCTGGTTCAAGCAATTCTCCTGCCTCAGCCTCCCGAGTACCTGGGACTACAGGTGCACAACAGCATGCCCAGCTAATGTTTGTATTTCAGTAGAGACGGGGTTTCACCATGTTGGCTAGGATGGTCTCGATCTCTTGACCTTGTGATCCGCCTGCTTCGGCCTCCCAAAGTGCTGGGATTACAGGCATGAGCCACTGCACCTGGCCATCAATGTAAAATTTCTAGCAGTTTACAACCCTTAAAGAATGACTGACTTGGGGTGAAAGTTTTCTTTTTAATTTCTTTTGGTGGTTAAATATTTGGACATTTTATTGGAATTTTCTTCTTTCATCTATTGAAATTTGAACAAATAGCAATATGTGTGTAATACAGGAAGAACAGAAGATAACATTCCCATGTTCTTGGAGTTTGCATTATATAGAACCAACCTCCAGAAACAGTGACTGGTGTTAGAGTAGCAAGCACTTATTATCTAGGATATATGGCCTTCTTCTTGAAGTGTAGTGTTCATTAAACAAGACAAATAATTCCCATGTGTGTATGTGAGTATGTTTGTGGCAGGAAAATCAATTCCAATTATACTTCAGAACACCATGTTCTTGTCCTACGTAAAGCCTTCTATAAAGAGGTGTTGGCAGGAAAAAACCAGAACCTCCATGGCAGGTTTTACTGCAGTTCACTGAGAGGCTGCACAGAGCAACTTTGGAAGATGGCAAGGATGTGTTTTCCTTCCTGCCTGCCTGCCTTCTTTCTTTCCTTCCTTCCTTCCTTCCTTCCTTCCTTCCTTCCTTCCTTCCTTCCTCCCTCCCTCCCTCCCTCCCTCTCTCCCTTCATCCCTCCTTCCTTCCTTTTAAGAAAAAGGCAAATAATTTTGTGATTTTATCAGTCAATGCACTCTTGAGTTGTAACAATCGTGTATTTCCTGAAAGTAAATAATGAAAATAAATTTCTTAAGAAAAGTTGGTGGAGGATGTTAGATCGTTAAGAGAAAGTGAATGTTGAATAGTTGAGAATTAGCTAACTAGTTTGATTTTGTATATTTTTTTAAGTTGTAATATTTTTTTATTTAAAGTGCCATGGTAGGTAAAGCTCAATATTGTGCTTTTTGTTTGTTTTTGAGATGGAGTCTCACTCTTGTTGCTCAGGCTGTAGTGCAGTGGCATGATATCGGCTCTCTGCAACCTCTGCCTCCCGGGTTTAAGTGATTCTCCTGCCTCAGCCTCCTGAGTAGCTGGCATTACAGGTGCATGCCACCACACCCAGCTAATTTTTGTACTTTTAGTAAAGATGGGGTTTCGTCATGTTGTCCAAGCTGGTCTCAAACTCCTGACTTCAGGTTATCCGCCTGCCTTGGCCTCCCAAAGTGCTGGGATTACAGGTGTGAGACACCACGCCTGGCCTGTGCTAAGATTTAAAGAAAATTTTACGACATGCTTTTCATTCACCTCAGTGAACTCACCTTTTACTATATTTTATTAATCATAGATTTATTCAGAATTTCCAGAAGGTAAAATTCCAGAGAATCTTTTTTGTACTAAAATTTCACTAGTTTCACCTAGAAAAGTCTGAGAAAGGAGACATCTGAGAAATACAAAATTAAGAAGCAAAAGGTTTTACCTGAATTCAGGCTGTGACATTGTAGTGCAAGAGTGATGCAATTGTGAGGCTAGCTCCCCTCTGAAGTTCCTTATAATTTCTAGAAGGAGACAAATATATGCATGAAAATGTGTCTACCATAACGGGTCTTCAACTTTCTTTGTCAAATAATTCTTCTTAGAGTAGAATTAGCACCATCAGCACTACTGATGATCACAGATGGAAGTGGTTGCCACTTTTTGAGTCAAGCAAACTAATAAACTGGGAGAACCAGGTGCCTTCTCTTGCCCCCAAGGCCTACTTTTTCTCCCTGGAACAAAGTTGCTCCATAATAACTATTAAAATATTACATAATGTTTCAGGAGTTGGAAGAGTTCAACAATGTCTGCTTCTCTAGGTGCTGATTTACTCACTTAAGACTTAGGCCCTCAGAAGACAGCACACATTTCATTGATTATGTCAGTGAGCAGTGACTGATGATGAATTTGTCTGCGCTGTCCTAGAATGTTGTAATTCTCAAGTAGACTTTTAGACTATTTTTTCTTTTGCTATATTTCCCTTTTTGTGTAAAATTCTGAACGATAACCTAGAATTTTTTTGTGTGACAATGTGGTAGAAAAGTTGTTATCCCCAAAATTAGGAACCCTGGGTTTCAATGTGACCTTGGGCAGATTTATTTTTCTGCACCTCAGCTATAATGTGAAGATTATGGATAAAATAATCTTGAAGTCTCTTCAAGCTTTAATATTATATGTGATATGGTATATATAATAGATATAATTTTAATAAAATGCAGAAAGTACACACATCCACACTGCCACTTGCAGAGGCTATAGAAGGGCAGTGATACCTCCGATGGGACAAAGAGTTCGTCAGGCAAACTGATCATATGTTTGCTCCCTGAATTGGTCAGCAATTGCACGAAAGTGAATTTATTCATCTAACAAGAGTTATTGTGTTGCAACGCTGTTTAGGCACTGTTCTGGACAAAGGTGTTACGGACATGACCCTTACCTTCAGAAAGTGTACACACCAATGTGGTATACAGGCATCAAGCAAACAACCACACATACATGGTTATGTATTTATCTATATCCAACCATAGTGCTGTAAAAGGAATAAACAGAGTGTGGTGACGAAGCCAAGATAGGGGCCATTTTATATAGGATGGCCAAGGAGGACCTCTATGAGGAAGAGACAGAGCTGAAACCTGGATGATAAACAGCAGTAAGGCTAGCAAAGCCAAGGAAAACAAGTGAGTGAAGTCTTTTGTCAAGGAAAGAACTTGTCACATTTGATAACAAAAAGAAGTCCAAGGTGGCTGTAAAAGTGAACTCACAAAGCGGAAAGAAGTGAGGCTGGCAAAAGAGGGATGCTGGAGGTCACATGGAACATTTAAGCCATAAAAGAGTTTTGGACTTTATCCTCAGTGTCAGGGGAGACCACTAAAGAGATCTGAGCCAGTAAATAAATTGTTCCAATTATGTTTAAGATAGCTATGATTTCTAGGTTGAGAATGGATTGGAGAGGGAAAAACAGTGGATATGGGGGGGCCGCATTGAAGGATATGGCAATAGTCAGGGAGAGAGCCAATGAAGACTTAATACATTAAGATAATAGTATTCATAGATTCAACATGTCATTAAGAAGTCGATAGATTATAGGTGAGCGAGTATAAGGAAAATGGTTTCATCATGAATGGGCATATAAAATATATCTAAATTAACTTCCATTAAAGACTACTTTTTCATGTATCAAATGCACAGGTGTGTGTGTGTGTGTGTGTGTGTGTGTGTGTGTGTGTATTTGAAATTGTCCCATATTTTATTGTGTATTCCTCTCCTCTTGTTTTGTTAACTGACAAAATGTACAATTTACTCCTATTTTAGAATGGGTCCAGGAAACAGACATATGATGAAGGCATACCTTTAATGCCCTTATTTCCTAATCCTTCAGAATCAAGACCTACTTTAAAACTTAGTA
Source organism: Cacajao melanocephalus (assembly GCA_963573385.1). Lineage (NCBI taxonomy): Eukaryota > Metazoa > Chordata > Mammalia > Primates > Pitheciidae > Cacajao > Cacajao melanocephalus. The sequence goes on along the minus strand of CAUYLG010019257.1, from coordinate 83,947 downwards.
TAGATTTTCCTTCCCTGGGGAAGTCGGTCTTATTCTTAACTGGTATAGATATTCTCTCCTCTGGTTTGCACTTCAGCACCCTGTACACGGCTATAATCATTCCTTTGTGGGTCTCACTCTTCCAGAAACCTTTTAGTTTCTTTAGTGTGTAGAATTTCTTCCATTTGTTTGTCCCCAAAGGCCTAGTTCTACCTAGCATGTACATGCTGGAAGACATTAAACAACAAAGAGATCATATTGACAGGATGTAACAGTTGCCTTTCTGTGTTCTCCGGTGATAGTGCAAAAACTGAAGACTGGGGAGTGGCTTACTTGAGATTTTTTGTTGGTGCTATCATCTCTCTGCAATGAGTCAGAGACATTGGAGGCTATCATATGGCAGGCAGTCATAGAGCTTGGCAAAGAGTCATTGGAAGAGCTAAATCAACGATACTTAATGTGGTTAAGCGACTTAAAACGTTTGGAATGGGAAGGAACCTCAGAGGGGATCTAGTCCTGTAAGTGACTCACTTTGCACTGCAACATTATAGCCAGATTTGTCTAAAATGCTGAATTACTAATTTTGGGCTTCTCAGAAATAATGTCTCTTTTCTTAGGTTTTATTAGTGAAAACTAACGATGACTTAATATTAACAAGGAAAACTAGACACTGACATATTCTCATTTTTTGACTACTAATTAATTAAATTTCATTTGTACACAAGGAAAGGGGAAAAGATATGCCATATAGATGAGGGGAGATGACAGAGGATGATTTCCATTCCAGTTCTTTGTGAACTATTCCTTTCTAATTTATTTATTTATATATTTAACCCTCATGTTCTTATGAAAAATACCTGCCTTCCATGCTCATCTTGTTCCCTCTCAGGAATCCTTTTGTCACAATGTGCTGTGAAGATTTTAAATAATGGACATTAGAACTTACCATCAGAGGGTGTTTGATACTGATCTAAGGATGATCAAAGCACCTGGGACCAAAACGTGTTGTGGAATTGAAAAATTAGCCTTTCGTACAATCCCGTGCTTTGCAGCCCTCGCTTCCTTGGTAATATGATGCCTCAGTTGCCCGCTGCCTTCCAAAGGATCTGTGAAACCAAAGCACATTAGGATGTCAGGGCTTTAATGGTTACCTCTCCTAGGATCATTTTTCTTTTCAGGAGCAAGAGAAAGTAATATCTTGCTAACGGTAGAATTTTAGGTTAGAAGGGCCTCTGCCATCATGTTCAATAGGAGCATGTGTAAGGCTTATCCTCAAAATCCTGGCCTGAGGAGCAGAAAAGATGCCCAGTGACATTTACTGGCCTGTATGCTTGGCACTTCATTGACTCAGACTTGCCTAGTGTTCCATACAGGAACAGTGTGTCACCCCTCCCTGTGGTCTACCCACTATAGATGCTTACTTATATGTCTCGTCCTCCTGCAGCAAATTGAATACCACTGTGGGCTCTGGAGTCTCACTGCCTGGGCTGTGTTCCCTTCTCTCCAATTTACTCTATATGGGAACATAAGCAACCTTTTTGAGCCTTAGTTTTATTGTATGCACAATGGCATGCTGTGGGTTTCTGAAGACAAAAGGAGATAATGGATGTAAAGGGCTTAATTTGGTACCTAACACATAAAGCTCATTAAATGTTATCAAGTAGATAATTACAAACTCTCATATGGTACTGTATTAGTTGATTCTCATGCTTCTAATAAAGACATAGGCAAGACTGGGTAATTTATAAAGGAAAGAGGTTTAATTGACTCACAGTTCCACATGGCTTGGCAAACTTACAATCATGGCAGAAGGGGAAGCAAACATGTCCTTCTTCACATGGCAGCAGGAGAGAATACTGCAGAGCAAAGGGGAGAAAAATGCCTTATGAAACCATCAGATCTCGTGAGAACTCACTAGCACAAGAACAGCATGGGGGGGACTGCTCCCATAATCAAATCAGTGCCCACGAGGTTCCTTCCCCAACATATGAGGATTACAATTCAGATTACAATCTAAGATGAGATTTGGGTGGGGATACATAGCCAGACCATAACAGACGCTTACTATATGATAATATTTGCATATATAAAATTATTTAATTCTCAATAATAACCCTAAGAGGTGGTTACTATTATGTCCATTTTATAGGTGAGGGAGCCAAAGCACAAGGAGGTAAACTGACTTACCCAAAGTCTCATAGCTAGTAAGTAGTAGGGAGTTAGAATTTGATCCCAGGACTCTCTGCTGCCAGAGTGCCTGCTTATCACCATTCTGCAATGCTCTTTCCTGCAGACGGATATAATTCCAAATGTATTGGCAGAGCCATTGGAAAACTCCTCTGTACAATCTGAATCCAGGTCAAATGCAGGTCTGACTAAGGCTCTGTGATGTGAAGTAGAGTGGAATGAGCCTTTCCTATCACAATGCAGAACACCTGGGCTAGACTTACAGCCACATAGTAAGAGATGTCAGCGATTACTCAGTGTAACTCCTTCACTTTACATATAAGGAACTGTAACCCAGGGCAGTGCAGGAACTTGCATACAGTCATAGTTACAATGAGTCAGAACCAACCACTGGTTAAATTTCCAAGGGCTTTTATTTTATTTTATTTTTTTGTGGGTGCATAGTAAAGGTATTTATGGAGTACATGAGATATTTTGAAAGAGGCATATAATGCACAGTAATCACATCAGGGTAAATGGGGTATTCATCACCTTAAGCACTTATCTTTTGTGTTACAAACAATCCAAGTATACTCTTTATTTTAAAATATACAGTTAAATTATTATTAACTTTAATATCTTCATTACCAAACACTGGATTTTATTCATTCTTCATATTTTTTTGTACCCATTAACCATCTCCACTTTGCCCTCACCCTCCAGCCACCCTTCCCAGCCTCTGGGAACCATCCTTCTACTCACTATCTCTAAGAGTTCAATTGTTTGAATTTTAGCTTTCACAAATAAGTGACAAGGTGCAAAGTTTGTCTTTCTGTGCCTGGCTTATTTCACTTAACATAATGACCTCCAGTTCCATCCATGTTGTTGGAAATGAGACAATCTAATTCTTGTTATGGCTGGAATGTACTCCATTGTATATACATACCACATTTTCTCTGTCCATTTGTCTGTTGATAGCTGCTTGGATTGCTTGCAAATCTTGGCTATGGCTAATAGTAATGAAATGAACATAGCAGTGCAGATATCTCTTCAATATACTGTTTTCTTTTCTTTTGGGTCTATACCTAGAAGTGGGATTGTGGGAATATATGGTAGGTCAGTGTTTAGTTTTTTGAGGAGCTTCCAAACTATTCTCCATAGTGATTGTACTAATTTACATTACCACCAACAGTCTATGAGGGTTCCCTTTCCTCCACATCATACCCAGCATTTGTTATTGCTTGTCTTTTGGAAAAAGCCATTTTAACTGGGGTGAGATCTCATTGTAGTTTTGACTTGTATTTCCGTGATGACCAGTGATGTTGAACACCATTCATATACCTGTTTATTATTTGTATGCCTTCTTTTGAGAAATGTCTATTCAGACCTTTTGCTATTTTTTTAAAGACTATTAGATTTTTTTCTTATAGAGTTGTATGAGCTCTGTGTATATTTTGGTGATTAATCCCTTGTCAGATGGGTAGTTTGCAAATATTTTCTCTCATTGTGTGGGTTGTCTCTTCCCTGTATTGATTGTTTCCTTTGCTGTGCAGAAGCTTTTTAACTTGACATGATCCCATTTGTCCATTTTTGCTTCAGTTGCCTATTCTTGTGGAGTATACCGAAGCAATCTTTGCCCACTCCAATATCCTGGAGAGTTTCCTCTGTGTTTTCCTTTAGTAGTTTCATAGTTTGAGATCTTAGATTTAAGTCTTTAATCTATTTTGGTTTGATTATTGTATATGCAGACAGGGGTCTAGTTTCATCCTTCTGCATATGGTTATCCAGTTTTCCTTATGCCATTTCTTGAAGAGACTGTCCTTTCTCCCATTGTATGGTTTTGGTATCTTTGTAAAAAATAAGTTTATTGTAGATACATGGATTTGTTTCTGGGTTCTCTATTCTATTCTATTGGTCTTCGTGTCTGTTTTTATGCCAGTATCATGCTGTTTTGATTACCGTATTCTGTAGTGTATTTTGAAGTCAGACAATGTGATTCCTCAATTTTTTCCCCTCAAGATAGCTTGGCTATTCCGGGTCTTATCTGGTTCCATAAACATTCTAGGATTGTGTTTCATATTTTTGTGAAGAGTATTGTTGGTATTTTGATGGGGATCACATTGAATTTATAGATTGCTTTGGGTATATGAATATTTTAACAACACTGATTCTTCCAATTCATAAACATAAAATATTTTTTTCATTTTTTGTGTTCTCCTCAATTTATTTCATAAGTGTTTTATAATTTTCATTGGACAGAATTTTTTACTTCTTTAGTTAGGTTAATGCTTAGGTATTTAATTTTATTTGTGACTACTGTAAATGGGATTACTTTTTTGATTTGTTTTTCAGATTATATGCTGTTGGCATATATAAATAGTACTGATTTTAAAAATACTGATATTGTATCCTGCAACTTTACTGAATTTCTTTATTAGTTATAATAGTGTTTTGATGAAGTCTTTAGGCTTTTTCAAACATACTGTTATATCATCTGTAAACAAGGATAATTTGACTTCTTCCTTTTCAATTTAGATGCCCTTTATATCTTTCTCTTGTCTGATTGCTCTAGCTGGGACTTCCAGTACTATGTTAAATAACAGTGGAGCCATGGGCATTATTATTGTATTTCAGATCTCAGAGGAATCTTTCAGTTTTTCCCCATTCAGTGTGATACTAGATGTAGGTCGGTTGCATATGGCTTTTATTATATTGATGTATGGTCCTTCTATATGCAGTTTTTGAGATTTTTTTTTTTTTTATCATGAAGGGATGTTGAATTGCATCAAATGCTTTTTCAGAATCAATTGATCATGTGGTTTTCATTCTTCATCTGTTGATATGATGTATCGTTGATTGATTTAATGATTTATTTGATGTCGCATTGATTAACTTGATTGTTGATATGATGTCACATTGATTGATTTGCATATGTTGAACTATCCTTCTATCCCTGGGGCACTTGGTCATGATAAATGATTTATTAATGTGCTGCTGAATTTGGTTTGCCAGTATATTTTTGAAAATGTGTTAGGATATTTTTGAGGCTTTTTGCATCAATGTTCATCAGGAATATTGGCCTGTAGTCTTCTTTTTTAATGTGTCTTTGGTTTTGGTATCAGGGTAATACTGGCCTTGGAGAAGGAGTTTAGAAGTATTCCCTCCTCTGCTATATTTTGGAATAGTGTGAGTAGGATTGGTATTAGTTATTTAAATGTTTGGTAAAATTCAGCAGCAAAGCCACCAGCTCCTGGGTGTTAGTTTGCCAGGAGACTTTTTATTACAGCGTTGGCCTTGTAATAACAAATAAGAAGTCAATGTTCAGTTTGGGCCTGTTCTTTGGAATTTCTTCCTGGTTTAATCTTGGAAGGTTGTATGTGTCTAAGAATTTATTCATTTCTTCTAGGTTGTCCAATTTATTAGCATATGGTTGCTTATAGTAGCTTCTAATGATCCTTTTTCATCTCTAATTTTATTTGTTTGAGTCTTATCTCCTTTTTTTTAGTGTGTCTAAAGGTTGTCTATTTTATCTTTTCAATAAACTTTTTGTTTTGTTGATCCTTTGTATTGTTTCTTGTTTTAATTTTATTTATTTTTGCTCTGATCTTTATTATTTCTTTTCTTCTACTAATTCAGGGTTTGGTTTGCTCTTGCTTTTCTAGTTCTTTAAGATGCATACTTAGATTTTTTTATTTGAAGTGTTTCTATTTTTGTTTTCAATGTAAACACTTATAGCACTAAAGTTTCCTCTTAATACTGCTTTTGTTTTTATCTCATAGGTTTTGATATGTTGTGTTTCCACTATCATTTGTTTCAAGAAATTTTTAAATTTTCTTAATTTCTTCATTGACCCACTGATCATTCAGGAGCATACTGTTTAGTTTCCATTTTACATGGTTTTCAAAATTCCTTTTGAGTTCTAGTTGTATTTCATTATGGTCAAAGAAGATACTTGATACAATTACAATTTTTTTGAATTATTTAAGATTTGATTTGTGGCCTAACATGTGGTCTATCCTTAAGAATTATCCATATGCTGAGAAGAATGTTTATTCTGGAGCCATTGGATAAAATGTTCTGTAAATATCTATTAGGTCCATTTGATCTACAGTGTAGATTAAATCCAATGTTTCTGTGTTGATTTTCTGCTTGGATAATCTGTCCTGTGCTGAAAGTAAAGGGTTGAAGTCTCTAGTTATTATTGTACTGGAATTGATTTTTCTTTTTAGCACTAATAACATTAGCTTTATATATCTGGGTGCTCCAGTGTTGGGTCCATATATATTTACAATTGTTGTATCCTCTTGCTGAATTGATCACTTTATTTTTATATAATGATCTTTGTCTCTTTTTATAGTTTTCATCTTGAAATCTATTTTGTCTGATATAGCTATTTCTGCTCTTTTATATCTTCCATTGGCGTGGAATATCCCTTTATTTTTAGTCCGTGTGTGTCTTTATGGGTGAAGTGTATTTCTTATAGGCAATAGATCATTGGGTCTTATTTATTTTAATCCTTTCAATCATTACACATCTTTTGATTAGAGCATTTAGGTCACTTACATTCAATGTTATTATTGATAACTAAAAACCTATTCCTGCCATTTTGTTATTTGTTTTCTGCTTGCTTTGTTGTCTTCTCTTCCTTCTTTCTTTCTTTCTTTCCTGTCTTTATTTTAGTGAAGGTGATTTTCTCTGGTGGTATATTTTAATTTCTTGCTTTTCATTTTTTGTATGCATATTGTTATTATTATTATGTTTTTAGACAGAGTCTTACACTTTTGCCCAGGCTGGAGTGCAGTGGCATGATCTCAGCTCACTGCAACCTCTGCCATCTGGGCTCAAGTGATTCTTGTGCCTTAGCCACCCAAGTAGCTGGAATTACAGTCATGCACCACCATGCCCAGCTAATTTTTGTGTTTTTAGTAGAGATGGGGTTTCACCATGACTGCCAGGCTGGTCTTGAACCCATGGCTTCACATGATCCACCCACCTCAGCCTCCCAAAATACTGGGATTACAGGCATAAGCCACCACACTCAGCCTGTTATATGTTTATTGATTTGAGGTTACCATGAGGCTTGAAAATAATATCCAAAAACTTAACACTGATCACATAAACAAACTAACAAAGAAACAAAAAGAAAACTAATAAAAAGTCAACACTTTAACTTTTGTCTGCTTTTTAACTTTATGTTGAAAAAATTTTTAAACTTTTTTAACAGAAGTTTAAAACCTTTTTGACTTTTTGTTGTTTCTATTTATATCTTATTGTATAATTTATGTTTTGAGAATTGTAGTTATTAATTTTGATTGGTTCATCTTTCAGTTTTTCTACCTAAGATATGAGCAGTTTGCACACCACCATTACAGTGTTATAATATTCTATATTTTTCTGTGTATCTACTAGTAACAGTGAGTTTTGCACCTTCAGATGATTTCTTATTGCTCATTAATTTTGTTTATTTTCAGATTGAAGAACTCCCTTTAGCATTTCTTGTAGGACATGTCTGGTGTTGATGAAATCTCTCAGCTTATGTTTGTCTGGGAAAGTTTTTATTTTTTCTTCATGTGTGAAGGATATGTTCACTGAATATATTATTATTCTAGGGTAAAAGATTTTTTTTTCCTCCTGCATTTTAAATATGTCATGACACTCTTTCCTGGCCAGTATGTTTCCACTGAAAAGTCTGCTGCCAGACATATTGGAGCTCCATTGCATGTTACTAGTTTTTATTTTTTATCTCTTGCTGGTTTTAGGAATTTTTTTTTTGTCCTTGACCCTTGGGAATTTGATTGTTAAATGCCTTGAAGTAGTCTTCTTTGAGTTAAATCTGCTAGGTATTCTATAAATTTCTTGTACTTGAATGTTAATATCTTTCTCTTGGTATGGGAAGTTTTCTGATAATATCCCTTGGAATAAACTTTATACCCCTATCTCTTTCTCTACGCCTTCTTTAAGGCCCAAAACTCTAATATTTGCCTTTTTGAGACTATGTTCTAGATCTTTTGGCATGCTTCATTGTTTGTTATTTGTTTGTCTCCTCTGACCATGTGTTTTCAAATAATCTGTCTTTAAGCTAATAAATTCTTTCTTCTGCTTGTTCAATGCTGCTATTAAGAAACTCTGATGCATTCTTTGGCATGTCAATTGCATTTTCAACTCAAATTTTGCTTGATTCTTTTAAATTATTTCAATCACTTCATTAAATTTGTCTGATAGGATTTTGAATTTCTACTCTATGTTACAATGAATTTCATTGAGTTTCCTCAAAACTGCTACTTGGAATTCTCTGTCGAAAAGGTCACATTATTTCTGTTGCTCCAGGATTGGTTCCTGATGCCTTATTTAGTTCATTTGGTGAGGTCATGTTATCCTGGTTAGCCTTAATGCTTGTAGATTTTTATTGGTGGCTGGGTATTGAAGAGATAGATATTGTTGCCTTCATGGTCTTGGCTTATATATCCCTGTCTTTCTTAGGAAGGCTTTTCTGGTATTCAAAGAGACTTAGGTGTTGTTATATAAGTTTTTGGTCATGCCTGCATTAGAGGACACCTCAAGCCCAGTAACACTATGGCTCTTGCAGAAGTACCACCTCATAGAGGTACCACTTGGTTGCCTTGGATAAGATCTGAAAGAATTCTCTGATTACCAGTAAGAAACTCTTTTTATCTTCTCTTACTTTCTCCCAAGCAAATGGAATCTCTCTTTCTGTGCTGAGTTGTCTGGAGCTGTGGGAGAGGTCACACAGCACTCCTGTGGTCATCACCACTGCAATTATGCTGGGTCAGACCTGAAGCCAGCACAGCAGTGTGGAACTCACACAAGACCCACTGTAACTACTACTCGGCTACTGCCTATGTTTGCTGGGCTCACAGTTGGCAGGTGACAAAGCAAGTCAGGCTGTGTCCTTCCCTTCAGAGTGATGAGTTCCCCCAGGCCTGGGTGGGTCCAGAGATACCATCTGGATGGCAGGACATGCAGTTAGAGACCTTAGGAATTTACCTTGTTTTGTAGTCTACTCCAGCTGTGCTGGCATCCAAGCCACAAGACAAAGTCTTTCCCACTGTACTCTTCCTTTCCATAAGCAGGGGAGTTACTCATCGTGGACACCACCACAGGCCTGTAGGGAGTACTGCCAGGCTACTGCCTATGTTCACTCAAGCCCTACTACTCTTCAGTCAGCTTGTGGTGAGTTATGTCAGGACTGAGACTCACCCTTTGAGGGCAGTGGGCTCCCTTCTTACCCAGGGAAGGTCAAGAAATGCCACTCAAGAATCAAGGCCTTGAATTGGTGACCCCACGAGCCTGCTTGGTACGCTACCCGACTGTGGCCAAGCAGGTACTTAAGTTGCAACACAATGTCCGCTTTACTTTTCTCTCTGCATTTCTCAAGGAAAGGAGTCTCCCACCATAGTCACCACAGCTGGGAATGTGCTGGGTCACACCCGAAGCCAGCATATCTCAGTCTCACCCAAGGTCCATGGTGTGCACTACCTTGCTACCACTGCTGATTATTCAGGGCCCAAGGGCTCTTTAGTCAGCAGGTAATGAATCCTGCCAGGACTGGGTCCTTCCCTTCAAGGAAATGGGTTCTCCAAGGGCTTTTAAATTCACTACATTTACTGCCAGAGGTTCTCATGTTCTTTGAATTAAAGGAAACTTTTTTTCCATACCCTGATTTCCTTTTGACCTTGGGTAAAATCTATTTTGACTTAGCTAAATGTTATTTTGTACTGATGATATAAAAGATATAAAAAGTGGGGTTAAATAGGAGGAGACTGAGAGCTTAGTAATAGGGTTGAATTGATTCCACTGAGCATAAGGTGGCTAAAAGTAGCTACTTGGAGGGGTAAGAGAACAGCTGGATCCCGATGAATGTCAGTCCAATGATGCTGGGCAGCATGTCTTTCTATTAGTTGAGGTTCACCTAATGAGCTTGTTCTGGAAGTGGCCTTGTTTTATCATATGTTGGCTGTTTCTGTAGGGCAGTATCTTGTTCCCTGTTTTTCAGTGACTGCATAACTAAAAATGAATATTGGCAAAAATGAATCTGCAGGCAAGTTACATTTTAAGTGGTTGCACAACAAATGCTTTCTCCTCCTCTACAGTAATACACTTGTAAAATAAGTCAGATTGGGAAAGAAAAAAGCTGTTGAAAAAAAAATCTGCTAAGCAGGTGCTTACTTTGAATACTGAGAATATGAAAAATGTTTTGACATGAAGCTCTAGATTATGAAAGAGTGCTGATTCATATTGCTCGAGAATCACCAAATGCTTATGCTATAAGAAACCTTAGAGATCTCCTAGTACAAACCCTGTATTTTGAACATGAAAAAAGAAGACAGAATGATACACAGCTCAAGGTCATAGCTAGTTAGAAGCAGTCAAGACTCCTGGCTCTCATTCTGAAAATTTTATTGTGAAATATCGTATTGTATTAGCCTACTTGGGCTACCATAACAAAATTATTACAGACTAGGAAGCCTAAACCACAGAAATTTATTTTCACACTGTTATGGAGACTGGGGAGTCCAAGATCAAGTTTCCAGAAAATTTGGTGTCTGATGAGAGCTCTCTTCCTAACTTGCAGATGGCTACCACTTGCTGTGCCCTCACATGTCTCATAAAGAGTATGAGCACTTTGGTGTCTCTTCTTAGAAGGCTTCTAATCTTATTGGATCAGGGCCCCATCCTTATACTGTCATTTAACCTTAATTACTTTTTTACAGATCTTATCTCTAAATACAGCTACACTGGGGTTCAGAACTTCAACATACATATTTTGTTTGGGTTATGATGGGAGTGGCTGGTGGCTTTATAAGAAGAGAGACTTCAGCCAGCACATTCAATCTCTTTACCATGTGATGCCCTGTGCTGCCTCAGGACTCTGCAGTGTCCCCACCAGCAACAAGGCTCTCACCAGATGATGCTCCTCAACCTTGAACTTCTCAGTATCCATCACTATAAGAAATAAATTCCATTTATTAATTATTTGGTTTTAGATATTTTGTTATAAGCAATAAAAAATGTACTATGACAGAGAATTGGTACCAGGAGTGGGGTTGTTGCTAATAATGACTGCCTGAAAATGTAGAAGTGGCTTTATAACTGGATAAGAGACTGGAAGAATTTAGAGAAGCAGGCTAGAAAGGTCTGTGTTTTTATGAACCAATCATTAAGAGTGATTCTGATGAGGGCTTAGAAGACAAGGAGATGGGGAAAATGTGATACTCCTTAGAGGTTGGTTTAGGGTTATGACTAGAATGGTAAAAGAAACATGGGGACCAGGTGCAGTGCTGTAATCCCAGCACTTTGGGAGGCTGAGGTGGGCAGATCATGAGGTCAAGAGATTGAGACCATCCTGGCCAACATGGTGAAACCCCGTCTCTACTAAAAATACAAAAAAATTAGCTGGGCATGGTGGCATGTGCCTGTAGTCCCAGCTACTCGGGAGGCTGAGGTAGGAGAATTGTTTGAACCCAGGAGGTGGAGGTTGCAGTGAGCCAAGGTCATGCCACTGCACTCTGGCCTGGCGTCTGGTGACAGAGTGTGGCTCTGTCTCAAAAAAAAACAAAAAAAACACATGGACGGTAAAGACCATTGTGTTAAAATTTCCAGTGAAACTGAAGAAGAAGGCATAGTAAACTGGAGTAAAGGTCATCCTTGTCATAGATTGGCAAAGATTGTGGTAGAACTGTGTTCATGCCTAAGAGCTTTGTGGAAAGTCAAACTTAAGAGTAATGATCTAGAGTATCCGTCAGAACAAATTACTAAGCAAAACAGAAGAAGCGTCATGGTTGCTTTTGTCTGCTAATGCTGAGATTCAGGAGAAAAAATAATTTAAAGACAAAATACATAATTAAAAGGGAAACAATGAAAAGATTTGGAAAACTCTCACCTTGGCCACATAAAGAGTGCAAAAGTATGTTCAGGAGAAGAAACCAAGGTTGTAGCTCATCAACCATATGCTGAAGATATTAGCACAGATAGAAGGAGCTGGGTGCTACTCCTCAAGACAAAGGAAGAAAGACCACAAAGGTGTTTCAGATATCTTTTAGGCTTCACTGCCATCACGGACCCAGAAGCCTAGAAGAGCAGAATATTCCCAGGGGACAGGCCTAGGGCAATCTCTATGAGCAAACTGCCCAAGGCCACTTCAAGACTCTACTCCCTGTCCCCAAGTACAGTGCTCAACTGCCTAGCCATGGCTCAAGTGGCCCCAGGTAAAGCTTGCACTGCAGCTCTGGTGAATGTAAGTTGTAAACCTTGGTGGCATCCACGTGGTACTAATTCTGCAGGCTTGCAGAAAGCAAGAGCTGTGGTGGCTTGGTGTCCTCCACCTAGGTTCTACAGGATGTCCTGGAAAGCCAGGAGCTAAGGCAGATACTTGTCACAGGGGCAGAAGCACTGCAGAGATATCCCACTAAAATAATAATGAACAGAAATGTTGGGTCAGAGCTTCTGTAGAGAGTACTCACTAGGGCAATGCCTAGTGGAATCATGGGAGTGGGACTGCCACTGAGACTTCAGAACTATAGAGCTTCCAGTGTGCAATGCCAGCCTGGGACAGCTAAACACACTGAGCCCAGTCACGTCATAGGGGCAGGGCTGCCCTAAGCCTTGGGGCCCAACTCCCCTCACCAGTGTGCAAAGGACTCTGGACATATAGTTAAAGGAGATTATTCTGGAGTCTAAAGATTTCATGTCTGCCGTCTTGGGTTTCAGACTTTTCCTGGGGCCTCTTATCACATTCTTTTGGCCTATTTCTTTTAAAAATGTGAATATTTGCCCTGTGCCTATGTACAACCATTGTATCTTGAAACTAGATAACCTGCTTTGATTTTGCATGTTCCCAGATGAAATTCTAGACTTTGGACTTTTGAGTTGGTATTAGAATGAATTAAGACTTTGGGGTCATGGGAGTGGAATGAAGGTATTTGTGAAGGACATGAGGTTTGGGGACCATGGTGGAATGTTATTGTTTGAACATCCTCTCTAAAACTTGTTGAAACTTAATCTCCAACGTGGAAGTAGTGAGAGGTAGAGCATTTAAGAGGTGATTGGTTTAAGAGGGGTCTACCCTCATGAATGGATTAAGCCTGAGCTAGCATGTTAGCACATGGGCACACACAAATTACTCACTGTGTGTTACCCTGTGCCAACTTTGGGACATGGAAGTGAGTCTTCACCCATAAGGAGTCTCTCACAAGATGCTCACTGTAGACCTTGGACTTCTCAGACTCCATACAGTAAGAAATAAGTTCCTTTTCTTTATAAATCACCCATTTTCAGGTATTCTTTTATGAACAACAGAAAACAGACTAACACAGTCTGCATATTTGACCCTTCATTGTTACCACATGGCTGCTACACCTCCAGGCTCAAGTCCATTTACTGGCTAAAAAAAGAAGACACAAAAGGCTTAAGAAGCAGACCATCTGCCATCTGACTTTTTCAAAAATTTCCCGGAAGCTACACTTGAAAACTTCTGCTTAAATCTCATTGCCTGGAACTGGGTCACTTTGCTTCTCTGGTTACAAGGGCATCTGGGCAGGTAGGTGTTTTTGGCTATGCCCAGTCACTACAAACAAAAGTGAGTATTTTTTGTTAAAGAAGAATAGAGGAGTACATAATATGTAGAAAACTACCAGAGTCTGAAACACAGAATGTGTTGTAGGTAAGTAATTAAGAGCTGTCAGCTTTAGAGTCAGACACATCTGAGTTCAAATCCTAGCTCTGACAGTATTCGGGCAAGTTACTTAAGTTCTCTAGTCCTCAGTTTCCTCTGTAAATGGAGAGAATTATGACAAAATAAAAAAGATGAAAGCACGATAATTAAGATATAAGGTCTCCATAAGTGCTAGTGTTCACATTATAGCACCATTTTAGGATCACAAGGCATTCGTTTTTCTTATCCTCTCTGGACAAGTTATACTTTAATTTCTTTTAACTTTAGTGAGACAGAATGTTCAGAACACCAAGACACAGAAGCTGGTGAAACAGGTTTTATTCAGCATTATTTCCTATTAAAATAATTACTCCCTCTGCTTCTAGATGTTTGCCTAAAGGGAAGTCCTCTATGAGCCAGCCTTTCTGTCCTCAACCTGAAGGATAGGTTCCTCGTATTATAGAAGAGGTGACCAGGCCTGCATCCTAGCCCTTGTAGGAAATGTACAGCAAACAGAGAGGGTGTCCTGAGTCTTTTTCTTAATGCAGAGCCTCAGTAGATCACTAAATTGACATCTCCCAAACTCAGTCTCATTAAGCCTTTAACTTAAAAAAGAAAGAAAAATTAAAAAAAAACAAATTGCTTCTTTAGCAAATTCGGGACACTCACATCAGATTTCAGGATTTCTATCAAGTATCAGTTACTACATACTTTTAATCTAAGTACATAGATATCTCAGAAAGTGGCACATCGCCTAAGACCAACTTTACTTAAGGGCAGTCACTACATTAGTATTTCTTATTGCCTTTAGGGAGAAAAATTGTTATGTAGGCATTATGAGAGGTTCAATTCTCTTCTGGAAAAATTTCTTAAATACCCTATAATAGCTGTGCTTGACATAGCATTCAGTTTTCATCCCTATGTATTTTTATTTCAAAATTATTTATATTAACCAATCAATACCTGATTATTGTAGATAACTTAGAAACCAAAAATATTAAAAATATAAAAACACAATTACATATGATTCCATCATCTAAATAAAACTATTGTTGACATTTTTATGTTTGTTCTTTAAACTTTCTCTATGTATGAACGTATTGATATATTTTTATTTTTATTTGATATAAATCCAATTTTTAAAAATTGGATTTATATTTTGCATTCTATTTTAAACCATTTTGGCACTGAAAAATATGACATAAATATTTCCCCTGACATTTGATACAGTTTTATTCATCCTTGAAAATGCTTTCATGTGTTCTTTTTATAAATACACACCAACCTCCTGTGGTTGGACACAAATTGTTTTCTGTTTTTGATTTCCAATATGTTCTGTGATGATTTTTGTGACTAAAACTTGGTGGACAAGGAAATTATTTTCTGAGTCAAAGGATATGCACATAATTTAACATACTTCATAGCATTGATATTAACATTTCAATTTTTTTTATCAAAAAGATGAAGAAAATTTATTATACTTTTAACATGAACTCTTGCCAACACTGGGTATTATCATTAACAAGTATATATAGATTTTTGTGTGTGTGCATGTGTGTGTCTATGTAATTTGGAGGTATTTTTCTGAACTTGTTGTTGTACATACAATCTTCCTGTTTTTGATTATATACCAATACCACATAGGTATGGATAACAGACGGGTCAGATAGAATTGCTTCTGTTAACCTGTTTCTTGCACATGGAAACCTCAGTGGGAAATGCTGCTTTTTTCCAAAAATGATGATCTCCTTCTGGATTTTTATACCACTTAGATTTTGTCTTCTCTTAACTTCTTTCTCCATTTCATAAATAGCTGACTGAAGTTAGAGAATCAATGAAGTGGGTCATTGTATGAAGCTCTAAAATGGATACAATGAGGCATGAGTGTTTGTAACTTAAAGAAGATTCAATGACAGAGACTGGACATAGATAAACGTAACTTTCATGCATTTTTTTAAACCTAAATAAGAAAAGCTCCAAAATAAAAAGAGAAGGACTTGCTTTGTGCAAGTGTGGCAGAAAAAATATGAGGACAACCTGGACACAAGGTGACCATGGGTGGACAGTGAAGCACTGCAGTAAAGAAACAATCACGACCTTGGGTTTTATAAATAGGAACATGGGCATAAAACTGAAGCTTTTGGGTCAGTGCTAAAGTCTTCTGTCCACTTTTAGATTCTACAGCTGTACAAAGACATAGAGAATATTCCCTGCACTTTTCTTTGTTCTGGGAAATTTAAGTCATTACCACATATAATTTACTAATCATGATGAGTTTTTCAGATATGCCTTATGACCTCCATTTTACACAAAAGGACCAAAACTTATAAAAGAAAATACTTTAAGGTTATCCAACTCTTTATTGAGGATGCAGGGCTTCAAACCAGGTTGATCTGCCTCCAAGTCTCATCCTCTCAGTCATTTAGCTGCAAGGCACAATGGGAACACGATGCTGAGAACACAATGAAGCAAGAGGACAAAGATTACCTGGGCTCTATCCTGTTACCTAAAGAAAACACCCGATTTGTAGTAAATCTCCTTCTTCCACTTGGGTGCTATACTTGTGCCTACCCAAGCTGGAAAATTGCTAATAAGAGAGATTCTCTTGTTCTCCATGATTGCCCTGTGTGAGGCAGTTCCTTCACTGACCTTGCATATAAATTTCTTTCCATGCTACCACCTGGGAACACTGGGGCAGGTGATGATTCACTCACCTCTGACTGACCAGACCTATCATGCTGACTGTGTTGGAGGACTCAGCAGATGTTTAGACGGAGGCAGGAAACCCATAACATTTTCTAGGTATTAAATGGCAGAACAGACCTGAATACATTAAAAGGTTGCCAGGAAAAGTGAAAGTAATGGGGGTTGTTTCTCCTCTGGGAGAAGAGAAATCTGAATTATGACTTCCAGAAAGACCACCTCTCCTCTCCCCAAAAAAGAATTTAAACCAGCTGATATCTGTCTCCACTAAGAATAAAGAGGAAACAAACTTAGATTTTATCATAAGAAATGTAGGTCAAAAAGTAGAATTTCCTGATAGTTATAGATGTAGAGTATTGCAATAGTTTTTAGATGGTGCTATGAAATCAATTTTATTTACAGAAATTTTCATTTTTGTTTTGCCTTTTATTACTTATTTTTAAAAATTTTTATTTTTATTTTTTGGATACATAATAGTTGCCCATATTTATGGGATACATGTGATATTTTCACACAGGCATACAATGTACAATGTTCAAATCTGGGTACTTGGGATATTCATTACCTCAGCCATTGATCACTTCCTTGTTAGGAAGATTCCAACTTTACTCTTCAAGTTTTTTTTGAAATATACAATAATTTTTGTTAACTATAGTCACCCTATGGTGCTACTAAAGTAGATATTATTTCTTTTATCTAACTATTTTTGTACTCATTAACCAACCCATCTTTAACTTCCCTCCCCATTACCACTCCCAGCCTCTTGTCACCATCCTACTCTATCTTCATAAGACTGAAGTTTTAGCTCCCACAAATAAGTGAGAATATGCACAACTTTTGTATGCCTGGCTTATTTCAGTTAACTTAATGTGTTCCAGTTCAATCCATGTTGTTGCAAATGACAGGTTTTATCTTTTAATGGCTAAACAATATTCCTGTCTTTCTGTGTGTGTATACAAAAACATGCACACACACACACACACACACACACACTTTCTCTATCCATTCATCCCAGTGAAATTATACTTCAAACATGAAGGAGAAATAAAGACTTTCCCAGAAATATTTTTTAAAAGGGACGTTCTCTTGATTGTCCAAGATGTCCCAGGAGGCAAAGTAGTCAGTTGATGGAGAGTGATATGTGACCCAAGGGACCTGATCAGGAATGGATTCGTCATCACAGGAGACTGAGAGAGACTACATGAAATAAGGCAGGAATTAAGGGTGTCTAGAGTAAAAGATAGTGAATTTTCCAAAGTGAAAGCATTCCTTTTTTAATGAAAGTGTACAAATAGCTACATATTTTCTCTATGAATGTTTCTCTGGATATAACTGATGTGTAAATATGCAGGAATGTTGAAGACAGTTGTTTGACCAAGAAAGTATTTGAAAATGCAATAACAGGATTTGAACGAAGAGCTACGTGATGGCTGAAATGTTACTTGAGGCACCAAATGGAGCTCAGATTGTTTCTTAAATATATCCTCAATATTTTAGCAGTGGAAAAAAATATATAAAGCCTAGTTTTCAGTGCCTACTTTTTTGCCATGATGGCAGTTCATACAGGTGATTATAAAATGCAATACCACCTATTTCATGGCTCAGTGAAACTTAGTCACCATGTCACTGTAAATCAATATTTATGAATAAGTTTCTATTTTTCTGATTGGATAATTATTGTCTGACTTTTCAAAATCATACATAGTTTAGAAAACTCAAGAGCTGTAGCCATTATTTTTTCTCTCCTGAGTTAGTTCCCATTTTTACCCCCTTTTCAGTGCCTGTCTTAACTTTACCCTGGTATAAACAATAATGCCCACTTCTAATATTTTAAAATATTTTTATTATTATTCAAGTAATAGGATTTCTTTGTAAGCTCACTGCCTCTAAAATACCTCTTATGGATTCACGTTTACTCCCATTCACCGTGAATGCCAATGCCTTGCTTATAGTCATCAAGACCCATTTTCATTCTTACTTTTCTGAAGAGGTGTTCTCTGGTTATCTCTGCTCTCTTATCCTAAAATCTAGGAGGATGGTATTTTTTATTTCTCATGTAGCACATATGGCTCAGTACTGCTGCTGTATTTTGCGTGCTTGTGTCATGCCTCTACACCTATACTTGAAGTCCACGAAGGAAGCAGTATAAAATGGTGATTAGGAGCAAGAACTTCCGAGTTAAAATCCTAGATCCACCACCATATCACTTTGGGCAACTTACTTAATTTCTTTGAGTTTCCACATCCTCACTTGTAAAAGCAGGGTTATAACTTCTATATAACTTCTATATAACTTCTGTTATGATAAATAAATGAAATGTTTAGGTGTTTATCCCAGTGCCAGACACATAGCAAATTTTCATCAAATTGAAGGGGGAGTCAATATCTAACATTTCTTGGCAACTCTTAAAGGGCAAAGCACAGGGAATTTTTCAGGTTAGAGTTCAATAAAATGTTTGCGATTCGAAAGAAAATATGCAGCTCTCTACCAGCCCTGAGTGTTTACAATTACACAGCCTTTTTATTTCTTAAGTGTTTTATTATAGGACACTTCCTTATATTTTCACAACTTTCTTTCACGGCTACAGATACTAGATACAGAGAATTATCTAGATAAATTCTTCAAACCAGAAAAGGCAGGAAGAGGCCTGAGTGGCAGAAGGGGACTGGGGGAAGGCAGAGGGTGGGCTCGTGGCTGAGTGTATTATCTTCAGCCTGACATTGCTTGCTCATGACCTGGTAGACAGCCAAAGAGCACATGTCCCCTAGTTTCTTTCTATTTATGGAAAATCTGTTTATATTTTAAGACCCAGAACAAGTGGCACTTTCTTTAGACAGTTTTCCTTACTCCTAACCCACTGGACCTCTATTAGACACTTGTAGTTGTCCTTACCATGTCATTAGTTCTCTTTTTAGTAAATGAAAGTAATAGAAGATTAAGCTCAATGGGAGGTGTTTCCTTTTCATTTTGCATGCTCTTTGCATCGAACACTGTCATCAATATGATATCAATATGATAACAGTGTGTGATATTGATAACATATTGATAACAGTGTTATATACAAAGAGCATACAAAATGGGCCTTGATGACAATAAGCAAGGCATTGGCATCAATATGATGAGTATAACAGGGTCGTTTTGAGAATCAAATAAGATAATGTGTACAAATACAATTTTTATAGTATCAAGATTGATAAAAGTACAAGTGCTTTCTACATTAGCACTGTACTCACAGAAATTTATATGTAAAATTGGATCCTTTTAGGTATCATGAGAGAAATGGACAGTTTAAACGTAGTCTAATGCATAATACTCAGCTCTCTATCAATATATGTAGTTAAAAACTGCTATTCAGATGAGAACACATGGACACATGATGGGGAAGAACACACACTGGGGCCTGCCATGGGAAGTGGTGGGGGAAGGGAGAGCATCTGGGAGAATAGATAAGGGATGCTGGGCTTAATACCAAGGTGATGGGTTGATCTGTACAGCAGACCCCATGGAACACGTTTACCTATGTAATGAACCTGCATATCCTGCACATGCACCCTTGAACTTAAAAGTTGAAGGAAAAAAAGAATTGCTGTTCAAACGAGAACATATAAATACAGAAATTGGGATCAGCATTTCATGAAACCAATTAACTCATTCAGATATTTTAGATTATAAAAACATACATGTTTAATTGGTTTTTGCTACTAACAGAAATAAGAAGTAACCTAAGAGTCAGGACAGAACTGTTCCAGTTCTCATATCAATAAGCTTCATGCCCATTGGTGAGCTCTTTCACTTCTTTGTGCCTCAGTTTCCTTGTCTGTAAGCTGATCTGTTTTTCTGAGTATGTCTAAGGTCTTTACTAGATTTAAAATACAAGGATTTTCTTATTGTGATGCAAAGAGCGTTCTTGCTTGTTTAACCTGCATGTGTTTTCAAAAAGGAGCAAAATCTTTTTTTATTGAAGTCCAAGGGTGGGCACCCTGCAGTAAACTCATTCTCTTTGTAACATAATCTTCTGACAGGCCGACAGTGACTTTTGCTGAGAGAGTCTGCTAGTGATGTCTTGCAGATTCCTGAACCTGCATTTATTGTGAGAAAGTGGCATCTGACTTCCTTCCTTGTGCCCTCTTCTGCAGATGAATAAGGCATTCCCTGGCCAGCTGTGTGTGGTTTTCTCTCTTGTAATCAGTCAATGCCTCTCTTTTGAGTCGTGACATGTTTCCACAGTCTTTGGAGCTGAGGATTTTGTGATGTCTTCATGCTTCTTTTGGGCTTCACTGGACTGCATTATGTCACTGAAGGTGGTTGGATTAAGTGAAATATGCATTAATTTGATCATTTAATCTTATAAGAAATAAGAAAGCTTCTTTTAAAAAATATAGGAACGTCTTATTAGATTTAATTACAGTGCTCTTGAAACTTTTACCGATGTTGACATTTAAGTCCCAAGTCCTTTCTGAATGCTGTCATGTTTTTACAATTATTTTCTTAAATAATTGCTGCATTTACATCACAGTTATCCTAAAAATTTTTGAAAACTACTGCCAAATTGTGCGCTAAAAGTTTGAACAGCTTTCTCCAAGTGTATATACTTTACCTTGCCAACACTGAATATTGTTAATCTTTGAACTTCTAGCGTTCTAACAAGTGAAAAAATAATATTTCACTTTAAAGGTACTCAGTTGATAACAAATAAGGTTCAGTGATTTGTTTTATATGCCTGTTACCCACTTTTACTTATTTTGTTTAAATTGCTTTTGTTTATAACTTTTGCCCATTTTTCTATTGGGCTGATGCAACAAATGCACCTTTGCTATGCATTTGAGTATCTAGAACTATCATGAGTACATCACTGAAAAAGCCACAGAGTATTTCCTTATGAATCTTACATTCTAGGGAAAAAAGAAAAATAAACCAAAAAATCAGTAATATGTACAGTCATGCACCACGTAATGACATGTTGGGAAACAATGGGCCACACATATATAATTGTGGTCCCGTAAGATTATACTATGGTATTTTTGCTGTACGTTTCTGTGTTTAGATACACAAATACTTACCATTGTGTTACAGTTGCCTAAAGTATTCAGTACAGTAACATGCTGTCCAGGTTTGTAGCCTAGGAGCAACAGGCTATTCAATATACCACAGGTGTATAGTAGGTTATGCCATCTGTGTTTTTGGAAGTACACGATAATGTTTGTACAATGACAAAATCGCCTAACAACACATTTCTCAGAACATATCCCTGTGGTAAAATGATCCATGACTATTTTGAGATAAAAGCATGGGGAATGATCAGGATTTACTTAGAGGTTGCTTTAAGCTAACGAATCAGGAAAGGTTTTTCAAAGGAGGCGACTTTTTTTCATGATATGACTGATAGATCATCTTTTCAGGTGATGGAAATAGCATGCATGAGTTTGGGGTATTTCCTTAACAGAAAAGGAGGAAAGGCTCATGGGATGAGCCTTCCAATTTCTCCAACCTCATCTCTTTCCACTTTCCCCTCCCTCACCTTTTCCAGCTTTATGGAGAAGCCCATGCACAGCCTGGTAGTCCAGGGGAAGGAGTTTCAGTTTTATTCCAGGCATGCTGCAATGCAAGTGGAGCTTTCTGTAAAGGAGTGACAAAATCTGATTTACCTCTTAACAGATTACTCTGGTTGCTAGGTGTGAAATCAATCACTGAGAACAAGAATGGATGCAGGGAGACAAATCAGGAGCCTAGGGCACTTGTCTAGGTAAGAGCTGATATTTACGTGGTGTAGAGGATACTATACTTGGCCCACCCAGATTCCCTTTACCTGCTGGGTATCCAAGTCTCCTAGCTACCATAAAAGTAGGCTTCTGTTGGCCAGGCATGGTGGCTCATGGCTGTAATCCCAGCCCTTTGGGAGGCCAAGGTGGGTGGATCACCTGCGGTCAGGAGTCCGAGACCAGCCTGACCAATATGGTGAAATTCTGTCTCTACTAAAAATACAAAAGTTAGTCAGGTGTGGTGGCACACGCCTGTAATCCCAGCTGCTTGGGAGGCTGAGACAGGAGAATTGCTTGAACCCAGGAAGTGGAGGTTGCAGTGAGTCGAGATTGTGCCACTGCACAACAGCCTAGGCAACAGAGTGAGACTCTGGCTCAGAAAAGAAAGAAAGTAGGCTTCTATGAGTCCCAGCTGCCTGTTTCCTGGGAGGCTGTACCTTGTCTTCCCTCTCGTGAACCTTAGGCAATAATTGACTGACAAGGGATCCCTTGCCTGGAGGTGGGGTTAACTCTCTAATATAATGTGCTCTAGTATTTTATTGTGTTGTCAGCCTGAAGCTATTCTTTAGTTTAAATGATGTTTCTGCTTAGCTCTCTCCTACTGTTCTTCCCTGCTTCTCTTTGATTTCTGTTCCTCAATAAATTACTCGAACAAGAATCTTTGTATCAGGCTCTGTTTTTAAAAAACCTGACCTAAGACACAGTTTAGAGTGGCAGAGGCTGAAACAGCGGAAAGAGAGATTAGGAATGTTCTAGAGATAAGGGCTACAGGAATTGTTCTAGAATGTGAGAAAAAGAAATAAAAGTAGTTATCAAATTTCGTTATTGCGCAACCTGGTGGGTAATGGTATCATTTGCAAGGTAGAGAAGGAAATAATTCTATTTCTGATATGTTAAAGTGTCTATAAATGGATACCATCAGGTAGGCAATTACATAAACCAGTCTTTTGATCCAAGGGGCAGTTCAGTCTAAAGATCTATATTTGAGATCAACAGTGGCATTCAAATAATATTTGAATGCATATGACAGAGTGGGAGTACTTACAGTGAGAATATAGAAGAAAAAGGCAAAATTTCCTAGGATTGAGTCCTGGCATGACAATTGGAGCAAAGAAGGAAAATCCAACAAACTACTGAGGAGTGATCAGTGAAGTGAGGAAAACAGGAGAAGACTGTATCACAGAAACAAAGAGAATAAAATGTTTCCAGAGGGCATGACCAACTGTTGAATGCAACTGGGTGCTTGTTAAGGATGAGACAACAGATCACAAGACATGGAAACAGGGAGATTATTACTCACCTTGACAAGAGAAGATTTTGATAAGAGAAGATTCTGAGGTGATGGGTATGCCTATATCCAAACTCATCAAGATGTATACATTAAATGTGTGCAGTTTTTGTATATCAATTAGATCTCAACTAAGAAAAAGAGAAAAAAATGCCAAAAAGGAGAGAATGGAAGAAGTAAATACATTGACCTAGGTAACTATTGTTGCTGTAAACAGGAGCAATGAATCAGTAACTCAAGAGGGAAAATGAGGTCAGGGGTATTTTTCTTTTTGACACTGACAGAAGGGAGAAATTGATTATACAAGAGATGGAGCAACTGTAGGAGAAACTCCTTGAATAGACAAAAAGTGATGGGATCTAGTGTCCATGAGCAGGGGCTGGCTCTAACCTGGAGTAGACACACTTCAAATTTACAACAGAAAGGATGATAGATAATATAAATGCCTGTGAAGAAATGTTTATAGATGTTGTAGTGAGAGGCTGAACTAGTTTTTGATCGACTGTTTCTATTCAAACAGTTTTGATTATCTGTTCTTATTAAAATACGAAATGACAACAAAGTTGAAATAGGTATGGTTTTGGTAGTTTGGAAATTTGAAGATGGAAGAGTAAGGATGAAATAATTAATGAAATATTTATATTTAGTAATTAATGAAATCATTTCTTAATATTTATATTTAATAATTAAATAAATTTTCTTAAAAGGGTGATGTAGTATGATTTCCTTGTGCTATTGAATATCCCTTTTGGCATGTGTGCTCACGAATTTTAAATAAAACCATTCAGCAAGGTTCTGTGTCTTTCTTGGCCATATTTAGGTGCTCAGGTGTAGACATGGATTAGGCAGCTGGTTGGGTTTAACTAGCATTAATGTCAGGAAAACACAAGCGAGTTAAGGAATTTGCAAGAAGCAATTAAGAGGTAGACTATGAAATCTAAGCTGGGCTAAGAAGGAAATGAGAGGGAGGATGGAAGGACAAAATAGGAAGGTTAATGGATTTGAAATTTTGATGAGGTTGAAGTAGTGCTGCAGTAGGGGTAGTAGAATATGTGAGTTTGTATGATAAAATGAGGACGCAGAGATAGATGTTTGGCATCCACATTCAGAGGTATTAGAAACATCTGTGATAGCAAGTTCAAAAGTGTGACCCTGGACGTGTGTGGGTTACAGGAAACTTCAATGGAAGGGGAGAGTTTGAGAAACCGTGAGGACGTGGTATCAGATGTATCATCCACATGCATATAAAAATCCCCAAACTTGGGGAGAGGAATAGGCATACAGAGGCTTATAAAATGGGGGTTAAAGTCATCAGTGGAATAGAGAGGGAATTTGTAAAGTGTGATATTTATGTCATTGATTTCTATGAATTTTCAGTTTTTAAGTGTATTTTATTATAAGAATTGTATACAACAAAAATCAAAATATAAAGCACGAATCTCTCATGACCCCATCACTTGGTCAGAGGGTTGTAGATTTTGATGAAGCCCTGTAGCTGTTTCTGGTCTGCTGATCTCTGACCTGGCCAGGTGTTTCATTTACTTTGCTTACTCATTCTTCATGGAAATGTTGCAGGGCTTTATGTTACTAAGAGTGGCTGCCTCTTAACCTGGCGGCCAGCAGAAGCAAGTCCTCGTATGAACAGGCCTTCTCTTTGGGTCCCTTTCACCTCCCTAGTCCAATGCACTGATTTCTCCCATGTAGTTAAAATCTGGGACAAGAACTATTAATAATGGTTGTAAAATAGGGCAGCAATCCTTCATTTCACAAAACTTGTCTCATTGTGGGTTCCCTAGCTCAGATAGTCTCTCATTTCCACAGAGTTGATTGTCTGGTTACATTTGATTACTCTCTTTCATCCATCCAGATCTTCCTTCGGTCTCAGTCATATTTACAAATTTTTGGCAAGTCTGTTCTCTTGATTCCTGTGACAAGAAGTTGTTATTCCATTTGGTAAGTGGTGTTGTTGCCACAGTTGTCTTGAATATCTGCTGATTGTTTCTGGACAGGGAATTATGGGGAGAGCGGAATGGACGCTTTCAAAGAGCTGGCTGCCCAGGAAGGCCTCTGCATCGCCCATTCGGACAAAATCTACAGCAATGCTGGGGAGAAGAGCTTTGACCGTCTCTTACGCAAACTCCGAGAGAGGCTTCCCAAGGCCAGAGTGGTGGTCTGCTTCTGTGAAGGCATGACTGTGCGAGGACTGCTGAGTGCCATGCGGCGCCTTGGCGTTGTGGGCGAGTTCTCACTCATTGGAAGGTAAGTCTCTCTCTTACTCTCTCTCTCTCTCTCTCTTTCTCTCTCTCTCTCTCTCTCTCACACACACACACACACACACACACACACACACACACAGTCACACTTTGGAATACATAAGCTTGCTTTTACAAAATTGGACTTCCTAACTCCAAGTGGGAGAGATGTGCAGTGCTGAGCTCAACATTAGTTCTGAATCTCACTGATAATGTGGATATTGGCATCTTCCTGCTAGGCAAGACCAGAGCAGAGCAAGGCCGAGGAAGAAGGATTGTTTAAGCCCCCTGGAGATTGAGGTTACAGTGAGTTATGATTGGTGCCACTGCATTCTAGCCTGGGCAACAGAGTAAGACCTTGACTATTTAAAAGAAAGAAAGAAAAGCAAGAGCAGAGCAGTAGATAACAAGAATTTTGAGACCTTTTCAGAAAAAAGATGGAAAGCTGTTTGGCAGAATATGTCTTGATCTGGAGAATTATTCGTTTCACTTATTTCTCCACATCCAAGCCAATGCTTATGTCTTCCTACCTCCTAAACATGAGCATCTTATTGAGATATCAGTGAATGGAGAACAGCAGTGAAAATGGACAATATGTATTAAGATTGGAAATTTACAGAGTTGGCTAAAGACAAGTGAAGACATGCAATGGAACTGTGAAATTTGATAATATAACCTCTTTTCATATTTATGAGATGGCTAATTTTGATGAGATTTCTAGAATTGCTCATGGTGGGTCCCAAAATTTCTGTTCTCTTTCTGAATCATGTGTACTTGTTTGGCAAATAGATGGTCAGCATCACTGGATTTTTCATAGGGCTTTTGACCTAACAGGTATCTTGTTTAATCTGCCAGCTTCTAATATTGCGTAAAGAACTTGTTCCCCAGGAACCTACTGAGTTTACCTGATCTTTACTGATTGTCAGCCCTATCACAGTCCTCTTCCAAATCTCTTTGTCTCTTCCCATCACTTCTTCCGGCTACCTTACAATCATATCACACCTATCGAAGAGCTTCAACCACTATATTCTGCTCTTGGAAGCTGGGTATACTGGTGTGGACATGCTCACTGTACATTTTCCTTCTGTCCTTGTGTTTATAATAATGATTGCAATAGTTGTAAGACTAACTTTTCCATCACCTGGAATTAGAGGTATAAGATACTTCAGGGACTTTTGAAAAGTAAGTAGGATAGAAATATAAATAAATATAGAAAGAAACAAAAAGATAATCTCCAAGCACAAGGAGGTGTGGAGCCAAGGTCGAATTATAATTCATGATTAAGATAATTGTTTAATGTGGGCAAAATTGGCACACTGGCACACAAAGTCAACTTGGCTTCTTCAATGTGGTGCAGTTTTTGGAAGCCAATAAATGTTCATTAAAAAAGCAGGTCTTCTAAAAAGTATTTAAATAAGAAATGTTATTTCTTTTAGGAGTGAAAAGAAGGCAAGCAATATTGTTGAAGTGTTATGTGGAGTAATATTCTTAATATATGCACCAGGACAGATGGCAGATAGATATTCAGCCCTTTCCATTGCTTCTGTAACATGACTGCTTTTATGAAGGTTGCTTGTTTTTAAAAAATTCTCATGTTTATCATTTACAAAATAACAATAGTCTGTTTTGCAAAATTTATTCTTTTTATAATATCCTCAAAAAGGCTATCTACCTGGGTTCTAGAGATATTGAACAGATGTGGCAAACCTGTGAGCTTCAGGGTATATAGACTACTTAATTACACAAAATTCTGCAATGTGTAATTGTAGTGTGAAAAATATATTCTGTCACCATTATGAACTGGGCAGAATGATAATGGCAACCTAAGTCTTTCTAGCTCTTTTTTTTTTAACCTCCCAATAATGCAGTTGAGCTCATATAACTATTTCTGAGAGTCTCACATGTGTTTCTTTATGTGCTTGTCTATGAAGAGGTCAGCTACATGTGATCTCTACCTCTTTTATTTCTCTTATCTGCCCCACCTCTGCTGGGTGCCACTGACATGTCTTAGGGACTTATTGTCACGACGAACACTTGAGCTTCTGAGGGCACTGCTTCCTGTGCTAATAGTTATGCTCACTGATGCATGGAATCTTTGAGATACCAAAGCTATACCATGCTCTTTGCCAAGTGAGGAAAAGTGTCTCTCTGCTTTTCTGGGTTACTTTCCACAAGTGTCTGTCAAAATGGTGTTGGCTCCGTATTTTAGAGAATTTTGATGAAAGCAGCCTTTTAAATATTTTTGTTCACAATTTTCTCTCCCTTCTCTGACATCCAGATACGAGTTCATAAGGAGCTGAACTGGGGACAGAGCCAAGTAGTGAGACTGTCCCATCCTTAGAATTAGCCTTCCCTTCAAG
Organism: Cacajao melanocephalus; assembly: GCA_963573385.1. Taxonomy (NCBI): domain Eukaryota; kingdom Metazoa; phylum Chordata; class Mammalia; order Primates; family Pitheciidae; genus Cacajao; species Cacajao melanocephalus. The sequence continues at coordinate 55,769 of CAUYLG010019257.1, read as the reverse complement.
TGGCTGAATCCCTCTCTTTATGGGGGATGGATTCTATCCTAAATGCTGTTCTGTCACTCATGTCAATGCACATGTGGTGGACTTGGTTCCCTCATTTCGGTAGACATGTCCAGAATGGCATCAGTTTAACCTCAAGCAGCAACTTCTAGCTACATTAGTGATGCTGTCAAATATGTCTCCCTCCCTTTCTAAGGGATTTTATCTACCAAATGTTGAACTTTTTTGAAATCAGAAGCCATTGTTTGGTTTCTTTCATAATGCATGGTATGATTCTGGCTACTGCTAGAGTCACAAGAGGACATTGTGTAGGTGGTCATAAACTTCTTTTCATACAGGTGAAGATAAAAAATCATGGTATAGATAGCAGCAGGAGAAATTTGGTTTTAAAAAATTAGAACTTTTTAAATGAAGACTTATACCCTCATCTGCATGTCTCTTGTTTTCTCTCACACTTCACATGGAATATGTCTGGAACTCTTCTTGGCACTACCATCAAAACATATTCAGATGTGGACAGCTTGTCACCACTTCCTATGCTACCATCCTGGTCCAAGCCACCACCATTTTTCACTTGGCTTATTGCGATAACATCATAATTGGACCTCTTGGCCATCTAGTCTTAACATAGAAGGCAAAATGATCTTCTAAAAATTAAGTCAAGTAATGTCACTCATTACCTTACATGCCTAATGCCTTAAAATGACGCCTATTTCTTTCATAACAAAGTCATTACAAAGGCCTTCAAAGCTCCATATTTGATCACTTAGAATGAGTTGCTTAGAATGGAATAATAAACTATACTGATAGAAAAATAGACTTTTAAAAAGGAAGTTCTCATAGAGAATAAAAATATTATATATTTAATGAATGTGGGGTAATGAAAAAGCAAAACAAAACAAACGTGGACTAAGAGTTCTAGCTATGCCATGAAGTAATTATGTGATCTTCTTTACTTAGTAGCTTTTTGTCTTGGAGCCTATTTTTTTTAAATAAAAATAAAATGTTTGGCTCCAGGTTATCTTTAAACATTTTTCTAATCCTAGAATTTATAATATATTAAGACAATATGACTAATCTAAGATCAACAGGGATGTATTTATAGATTTGTTTGTCTAATATTATTCATGAATTTAGACTGCTCAATTTTCTCACCAGTCACTTTTCTAAAACCAGAATTTATAGAATAACCTGGTCAATATTAGGATAAATCTGTGGATATGTAATATAGTCAGCAGACACAGGGGAGAATCAAACCTTTGACTCTGAACAAATTGGCACAGTATTCTCACCAAACAAATTAACTAATCACAATCAAGTTAATCATGGTGCAAAAGAATCATTTCTTCTTGGCTCTATGAAATAGCTTTATTTAAGATGCTTCTCAGAATTATGCTCACTATATTTATAATAATAATTGTAATAATGATTGTGATGCTGATGATGTACCTGCATCTGATAATATCTGTTTAGGACTTACTATATATAGGCAATGTTCTAAGAACTTTGTGCATAACTCATTTAATTGTCACAACAATGCGATAAGATAGGTACTAATATTATTCCACTCTTGATATATGAAGGAGTACAGTAACTTGTCAAAATGTGCTGCAGTGCCAGAGCTGCGATTTGAACTTAGGCATTACAACTTGAGAATCTGTGCTACTAATTAGTAAGTGTGTCGGGTGGTGGAAAAACAAAAAACGTGAGGTAAGAGTTCTAGCTTTACCGTGATTGTTTTGTTTAAGAGATATTGGCATTAATCTTAGTTTTCTTTTAATTTGCTCTCTCTTTCAGGGATTTAGTTCATTGTTTAGAGTCACCTTCTTTAGGAAAATTAGTTGAAGTATCTCCCATGAGAAAATTATTTTATGCTTCTAGTTAGTCTTTATTTCTTTGCATTCTTTTATTTCCCTCCTAGTTTTAAATATTTTCTATGATAATTCATTAAAGGATAATTTATTTAACCTTTTTTGCAGCTAATTTCTTTATCTTAATGTGAGATTCTACAATATCATTCTCTTTGCACACCAAGCTTTATCTATAGAATATATTTATGTAGAAGCCAACTTGGAATGGGTGATATTTCTCTAAAATCCTAAGGTGTAATTATTAAAATCCTAATAGTTAACTGGTGGATCTGTTCTAATTATTAAATTGTTTTTTTTTATCTGAAGAAAGTAAAACAGAATAATTTATGTGTATGAGCACATAACAATACCTCCATTTATTGAGGGTTTATAGATACTAGGCTATTAATATATATTGTCTTCAGTTCCAACAACAACCCTGAAAGGTTGACTTAAAAATCAGAAAAGTTCAATAATTACCCCAAATTCCGAAGTTTAATAAGTGTTAGAGTCAATATTCAAACTTACTACTGTACCATATTATCATATACATATGTAGGTATTGAATTATAACTTCCTCAGCTGTAGAAACCAGGTTTTATTCAGTTGTTTATTTTCCTTCATGCCTAGCATAGTGTTTTGCCATCAAAACTTTTAAATAACTACGTCAAAAAGCTTGGGAGGTGGTAGAGAGAGCAGGTAGCCATATTGTGTGACCCTTGATTTCCCTTTGATAGTCTAGAATCAGTAAATTTTACCTGGTTTGGTAAGGGTTGATGCTCTTCAATCAGCCCATATCTCCACAATTCATCTGTAAAACTGGAGCAGAAACCCACTTGGGTTATTGTATTTGTCTAATCACAAAATGCCTGCTTGCCTGCTGAATCATCACTGGGTCTCAGTAGTAGGTCCCTTGTGGGTACCTTACCTCCCCTAAAGATACACTATTCTTTCAGAGTAAGTGAGAGCCTCCTGGCCTTAGTCTTTTTCCTAGTGTTGGCATTATCCAGAACCTCCACCCTGGTTTCCTCATCTGGGGAAGCCTTTGCTGTAAGTTTACATGCTGCCTTGTTAGGAGTCTCTGACTAGACATACTAGGTGTACCATATTTATTTATATATTTGCCATCCCTTTTCATTGGATTATGACTGTATTTTTTTTTTACAGTTCTTACATTTCAAATGCTTGTTCCTTGCTAGTGTGTGCTGTTTTATCTATTGTTTCTCCTGACTCTGTGATCTTCTCTCATTAGGCCAACTTTCTGTCACTTGTCACTGCAGAGAAACACCACTCCCTGCCCTTTAGCTAAAACTTGATTGAAGAAAGTGTTAACCCCATGCTTTTTTAGTTGAAACACATCAAACACATTAAACACACATTTAAAAAGTGGTTGAAATGGAGCAATTGCTTAATTTGGAAAGAAGACTGTAGTTTCATTTTAAAGCAAATGGAATACTTGTTTTTTTACTGTGTACCTTTTAGGGTCTTTTTCTTTCAGAACACACGTTTGGAAAAATGACCTCTATATCCTTGAAATATAAGATTATATACCACGGTGTTGTTTCATATACCTTTTGAAAATAAAATATGAGTTACTTTAGGTTTCATCTTTCCACTATGAAAATAATGGGAAAAAAAATCTAAAGTTTACAGCCTTTAGGAAAAATTGCAAAGGTTTTATTTTAAAGAGAATGTGGACTGTCATGGAAGTGTGACATCTCCAAAAATGGATTATAATCAGAAGGCCAGCCAGGCTGATAAGCATTTTCTGATGCTTAATAGTCATGACTTACAGCTATACGACTTGGCCTTTTCTCAGCTCCCAAGGGCAGGAAATGATTACAAACCTGCAGACAGGCTATACCTTTCTTAAAACACCCCTGCTCTACAGGCAGATTAATGAGAGCTTTGTGGAAAATTACACTGCTAGAAAAAGACTGAGAAATGTGTGCTAAGGTAGGAGAAGGAATTTTGGAATATGTTGAAGAATAAACATTATTTGTGAGATATCAACAGGTATTGTGAGTATAGATCTCTGACACAGAATTGCTCAGGACTTCCATAACTGAGGTGGCTGATTTACATTAAAGTTGGTAATTATGAACCCTTCCTTTTTTCTAACACCTATAGTGTCATGTTTCAGACACCGGACATCTGAAACATGAAAGATTCCACCTTCATGGTTTTTACCTGCCTTCAGAGTATTAAAACACTGAGGAAAAGGGTTTCTGGTGCTGTCTGCATCTGTATGGCACTACCCAATTTGAATGGATGAAAAAGGATGTCATTGTGATTCAGCTCATTTTGTCTTTGATGCTGATGATCAGAGAAAATATGAAATTTATCTTAATATGTTCTTGTAGCACCTGTGACAGTTTTTACCTGGGTGCAAATTAGAATCAGCAAATGCACTTAAAAATAGATTCCTTGATCTCACCTTAGACCATCAATACAATTTCTTGGTCAGGACTTTGGATCTTCTCTTTTTTAACCTCTGATGAGTTAGCTTTCAGAACCACTGTCTGATGATGCCTAGATCAGGGCTTTGCACTCATATGGCATTCACTATGAATGAACTGCTTCTAGGGCATATTTGAAAGAGAAGGCAAAATAAATGTTTAACTCTATTGCCTGTTATTCTACCATTTCAGCTCTGTTTTTTCATTTCTTGAAATTTACTTGCCTTTAAGATTTTTGTCTTAAACTACAGAAACACTTGAGATTAGTAAATAGTAGTAGGAGTAGTAAAGATCTATTTGCAATTCTGTTTATTTCCTGTGTTTGTGTCTTCTCCTGCTGCCCAAATTGGCCTATTGACCTGTCCTCTGAACACATAGTCATGTTTCAGTTTTCTGACTCATCAAAATGCAGAGTAGGAGCATTGAAACATAATTCAAGGTCAGCCTTAGCCATCTCGGAGTTCCCTGGGGCCTACCAATGAACTACTGTGTCTTGCTAATTACCAGAATGGGAACTGATGACTGAGTTGTTTCTGAAGTTAGACCCCCTCCATAGCCACTTACCTGTCTATATCATAAACCTGGGGAGGTTTTAAAAAGTTTAGCTTTTGGGCTCCACCTTCTTTCTAGTTTCATATGCTGGGGAAGGGATTTAGGAATTTATATGTGCTCTTCAAATCAGCTTTATTGAAATTCACCAATCTTATGTGTTTATTTGATGAATTTTGATAACTCTATGCAGTGACATAAGCACCAAAACGATCATGCTTTGCCATAAGCAACAAGGAAATTATGATATGGGACACTTGCCCAATGTTTCTTAGTGCCCCTTAGTCCCCTTTTACAGTCTCTCCTTGCAACCCCTGGAAACAGGCAACCACTGCAATTACGCTGGCTTTTTCTAGAATTTCATATAGAAGGAATCGTACAGAATGTAGTCTCTTGTGTCTGATTGGCAAAATACTTTTGAGATTCCCTCATGCTGTTGGGCATATTACTAATTTCCTCTTTATTGTTGAGCAGTATTCCATGACATAGACATATCTCAACTTGCTTATCCATTAACCTATTGATAGACATTTGGATTGTTTCTAATTTGTAATTATTTTGAATAATACTGCTGTGAACATTCTTGTGCAAGTCTTTGTGTGGACGTGTATTTTAAATTCTCTTTAGGAACTATCTGCAGGTGAGATTATGGGTCATAAGTATATGTTTAACCTTCTAAGTTACTGTATAAGAAATTGACTATTTTCCAAAGTGGCTGTACAATTTTGCAGTTCCACCAGCAATGTATGAGAGCTCTAATTCCTCCACATTTCACCAAAATAGTATTGTCAGTCTTTTTACTTTTAGCTATTCCAGTGGGTGTATCGTGGCATCTCTTTGTGGTTTTAATTTGCATTTTCCTAATGACTAATGATGTTGAATACTTTAATGTACTTATCTGACATTTTAATATCTTTTTTGGTGAAATATCTTACACATCCATGTCCACTTGGATTTCAGGTTATTTATCTTCTCATTATGGAGTTCTAAAAGTTATTTATAACTTCTGGACACAGTGATTTGCCATATATGTATACAATAAACATTTCCTCTCAATATGTATCTGAAATTTTAATTCTGTTGAATGTCTTTGGAAGATGAAACACTTTGAATTTTAACAGTGCAGTTATCAATTTCTTTTTTTATGGTTTATCTCTCTGTCTTCTATTAAAAATATTTTACCTCCTCCAAGGTCACAAACATTTTTCTAAAAGTTTTATAATTTTTGCCCTCCTATTAGATGTATGACTCATTTGGACTTAATTTTTGTATATGTTGTGACATAGGGTGAATGTTCTTTTTAATATAAGAATATCCAGTCATTTGAGAAACTTTCACTGAAGGAAATATTATTTCTTCATTAAATTAACTTGTTATTTTGTTGAAAACAATGTAATATATGTGTGTGTGTATTCTTTTTTTAGATTAATTGAATTTTTAGCATTCCATTTTATCTCTAGTTTTGACTTACTAGCTATAACAATTATTTTATGAATAGTTGATCTAGGGTTTCAAATATACTTCTTTATGTTGGTATTGTCCACCTCCCAAAAATATTATACTACATCACATATGATATTAGAAGTTTACAGTAGTATATTTCTATTTCTCCCTCCTGATCTTTGATTCTATTGTTATCATATATTTTACTTCTATATCTATTATTAAACTCAAAATACATTGTTATTTTTACTTAAATGGTGAATTATCTTGCAAGAAATAAAAAATGAGAACAATTAGCTTCTATTTTCACCAGTATAATAACTATTTATGACCTTCTTTATTCCTCTGTATTGATCCACATTTTCTTCTGGATTATTTTCTTTCTGCTTAAAGAATATCCTTTGATATCACTTGTGGGGCTGATGTACTGAGACAAATTTTCTTCTACATTTTTTGCCTGCAAATGTTTTAATTTTGTCTTAGTTTAAAAAAAATTCTTGATATAGAATTCTACGTTGATAGTTGACTTTTACTCTCAATTCTCTAGAGCTATTACTTAATTATATTTTGACTTGCATAATTTCTGGTGAGAAATCTGCTGTATTTCTTCTTACCTTTGTTTCTCTAATATGTATTATTGCTGAATGCTTTTAAACATGTTTCCTTATCACTAATATTGAGTCATTTTATTATGAAAAGACTTTATGTAGTTTTTTTTAATATTTGTGGGACTTGGGGCTTATTGAAAGTTTTAGATAAGTGTGATCAAATTTAGAAAAATGGCCATTATTTCTTCAAATATTATTTCTTTCTTTGCTGTTATATTCTTTCTAGCTGAGATTCCATTTATATGTGTTTGATATTTTTATACAGAAAATTTACCTATTTATTTAGTTTCCACTTTTTTCTCTTTTTCATTTCAACAGTTTCTATTGCTATGACTCAGTACACTGATCTTTTCTTTTGCAATGTCTAATCTTTTAATCTCATGTACTTTTAAAATTTCAGATACTATTTTTTTCATCTCTAGAAGTTATACTTGGGTATTTTGCTTACTTTCTGCTTCTTTTCTTAACATGGTCATTCTTCTGGGATATACAAAAACATATTTAGAGTAGTTGTTTTAATGTTCCTGCTGTGTCTTGCCAGGCAGGATTTCTACTGCAGTTTATGGGGTATAAGCTACTCTCAATATTGTATAAGTTCCAGGATTTGTTTGTTCTGTGTTTTCCAGTGAGTCTTTCTCCAGCCTTAGATATTTTCTTCTCAGATATGTGCACAACAGAACTTAGCTGAAGACTGGAGGGAATCCCTCCATAGACTTATTTTTCAATGCACTTTTCTCCTTTTCAGTACTCTGACCCTGTAAGTCTACCTGCTTCAACCTTCCCAAACTCTGATCCCTGTTTTCTTATTCTTTGCTAAATTTCCCCCTAGAGACTTCCACCAGATAGGAACATGGACAGTTTGGTTCATCTCTTTGATTTTAATTTTCTGGAGAATGATAATCCTATGTTGACATTTATACAATGTCTGATAACAGTTGGTTTATATATTTTATTTGGTGTTCTAGTTGTTGAAGGCAGTAGGACACCATTTCACATTCCTACTAGCAATGTATGAAGTTTCCACATACTAACCAAGGCTTGTTATTGTCCTTTGTAACACAGCTATTTTAGTGGGCATAAAGTGATACTGCGTGTGGTTTTGGTTTGCCTTTCTCAATGTTTATCTGAAAATATCTTTATTTCACCTTTAATTTTGAAAAATAATCTTGCTGGATATAAGATTCTTGGCTAACAGCTTTTTTTCCCCTCTCCAGCATGTTGAATGTGTCATTTAACTGTCTTTTGGCCTGTATTGTTTCTCATAAGGCATTACTTCCATATATTATTGGGGTTTTCTTTTTATGTAATCAGTGGGTTTTCAAGATTTTTCTCTTTATTCCAAATGTAACCATTTTTACTATGCTGAGCCTTAATCTTTTTGTGTTTATCTTACTTGGAGTTCATTCTTGCATATGTAGATAAAAGTTTTTCAGCAGATTTGGACAGTTTTCAACCATTATTTATTTAAATATTTTTACTTCTCTTTTATGTTTTTCCACTTTTTCTGGTACTCTGTTTATATGTATGTTGGCACACTCAGTTAAAGATATCTCACATTTCTCTGAGGCTCCGTTCATTTTTGTTGTTATTGTTGTTCTATTTTCTCTCTGTTCTTTGGGTTTATAATCATTATTGATTCACTTAGTATTTCTTCTGCCAGTTCAAACCTACTGTTGATCCCTTCTAGTGAACTGTTCATTTTATCTTTTCAACTCCAGAATTAATTTTGGTTCTTGTTTTTTAATAACTTCTGCCTTTTAATTCATAGTCTCTATTTGATTAGACATTGTCATTATATCATTTTTCACATCTTTAAGCATAGTTTCCTTAGTTCTTTGAATATATTTATAATAGATACTTTTAAGACTTTATTATAGCTGACATCTGGTCCATCTCTCAGGCAGTTTTTGTTGCCTGCATTTTTTTCCATGTATGTGAGTCACACTATTTTTTTAAAATATCTCATGCTTTTTTGTTATAAACTGGAAATTTTTGGTAATATATTATAACAATTCTGGATACTAATTCTATTCTCTGGGGCTTGATTTTGTTGTTGTTTATATATTTATCTTGGGTAGATGATTTTATTGAAGTCTATGTTTTGCAGTGTGAAATAACTTGAAAAATTTTTTTAATTTATGCTATGCACTAGGAGCATTTTATATATGAGAAAACCATGGCTCAAAGAGGTTTGATGACTTATCCAAAGCCACTCACCTAGTCACTACAAGCAAAGATCTTCAAAAAAGTGTTGTCTAGCTCAAGAGTACTCTACTGTGTAATACGGTACAGTGATGAAGGTTGCAGAAGAAGCGTCTATTCATTTTCTATTTTCTACTGTAACAAATTACCACAAGGTTAATGAGTTAAAAATACAAAATTTTAATATTAAGTTCCGCGCCCTCACGTGCCAAAAGCGGCAACTGCACACTGCTCTGCATACTACAGTGTGGATCCTCTGCATGTGTCTCTGGGAGATGAACTCACTGAAATGGCCATGTCCACTCAAGGACACTTTGAGGGAAATTTTGAGTCGCTGGATCTTGCAGAATTTACTCAAAATCAGTCATGGGGGAATAAGCTGTTTGGACAGGAACGTGGACCTTTGGCCAAAAAGTATCCTGTGGCAACCCAGCTGTTAATTGGAAGTGTCACTGGATGGTACATGGGTTTCATATTCCAAAAGGTTGGAAAATTGGCTGCAGCAGCTCTGGGGGGTCAATTTGTTTTCTCCTTCAGCTTGCAAGACATACTGGGTACATCAAAGATGACTGGCAGCAAGTGGAGGAGGATGTGAAGAAAGCCAAAGAACAGCTGAAGATCCATAAGACCAATCAGATACCTACTGAGGTCAAGAGCAAAGCTGAGGAGGTGATGTCATTTGTGAAGAAGAAAGTTGTAATGACTGGGGGATTTTTCAGAGGTCTTCTGCTTGTCATCGTAAGAAGGATGACCTCATTTCTGTTGCTCTTGTTTTTTTCCCAGCCAGCAGCCTCTATACTCCATCATAGGATATGGAGTCCTGTCTCCTCTTTTCCCATGCCTTCCTCCCAGCTGTGGCAAATCCAAATGGCTTCTATAAGAACCTGTTAGTGTGAGTTAATATGGTCCTACCTGGAGCTTGATGGTGACAGAAGAAACTAATAGATGTTACTTCTTCCAGTCACTATTAAAGATTTGTTTTACTCAGGGAAAAAAAAAAAAACAACGTGGGATACCAGAAGTTTGAAACGAGTGTTCCTGGGCTAAAATTAAGACATTGGCATGCCTTTTCTACATGCCTTAGATTGTAGAAATCTACATTCCTTGGATCACAGCCTTCTTCCTCCATTTTCAGGCCAGTAGCATTGGACTGAGTCTTCCTCACACTGCCATCTCTCTTCTTCTCTCTTCTGATTCCCTCTGCAACTGTTAATGGCCCTTGTATTTACATTGGGCACACCTGGATAACTCAGGACATTCTTGCTAATTTCAGACCAGGTGAATGGAAGCCTTTGTTTTTATCTATCACTTTAATTTATCTTTACCATGTAGCCTAATGTATTCACTTGTTCCAGAGATTTGGGCATGGATATCTTTGGCTGGCTATTGAGTGGAAAGTCAAAGACAGTTCAGGGGTCAGTTTTTGGAAAAAGCAGTATCTAGGAAATATTTGGTAGAGGAGCAAGGGAGCCTTAAGATACTGGTAGATTGAGGGAATAACTGGGTAGAGAGTAAGAATCTTAAAGCTACATGAGGTGAATGATAGCCAAGAAAAGTCTTAGCACAGTGATATTCAAGGTGGGGTTGGGGTGAGGGCACTATGTTTCCACAGGGTAACACATGAGTCTTAAAGGGTAGGTTAATCATTTGAAATTAAAACAGTATTTTTTATAGTCCTAGAATTTGTTTTTGTCATGTTTAATATTATTTGCATTTAAAACATTGAAAATTGTATAACACTTTATACTTTTCATGGAAAGAGAGAGGTTTTTGAAGAGTAGAGAAACACTAACTAATAAGTTGATCAAGGAGATAGGATCATAATTAAATACTTACAGCTGGATTTTGAAAAGAGAGGTAACACTTCTTCTTCTGACCCAGGAGAGTGAGCGAATGGCTGGGTAAAAGTTTGGATGGACTTTGGTAATAAACGGATTCAGAAGAAGGTGTGCTGCAGTATGAAAGTTCTTTGATTAGAAAACTCTTGATTCTTGCAATCCTATCATATCCTATCTCTGTTTGTGGATAAACTAATTTTGATGAATAGTAAAATAATTAAGAGCCACTGCTTTAATCATTCTAGACAGTAAAAATAAATAACTTCTCTCATTGATGAATGATTCCAGCATTTTATCTGAATTCTGTGGAATGGTTGAAAATTGCACAGAATATTTTTTTTTCCCTGAAGTTCTTACTCAGAGTTGTAGTTCCAGTTATGTCTACGTCAGGTATGTTCACATATTTGGGAGAATATAGCTCCTTACTTGTTATCTGCCATCTTATCTCTTAGAGATAAGATATTTCTATGCATTTTTAACACAACATTGAAAGTTGAAAAAAATCACGTTCTGAAAATTCAGTTTTAGAAATTTTTATGCTTTTCTTTCTAGTATTAAATTTTCCCTGCACAGGTGTATTCCCTAGAAATTGCCATAGGCATTTTTTTTCAAAACATAGACACAGCTTCAGGGATTTGTGAAAACACTGATAACTACTGGATATGACCTTATGGGCTTCTGGATTTAGCATTCATTTTTAATAGAGAAATATAAATATTATTTTTTCCTCCTTGCTCATCAAATATAGCACATTATATAGTTATTAAATTTTACTCTAGTGCAAGCCTGTGGGGATTGCAAACCTAGATAAGTGCAAAAGGAGCTGGAATTGCAAAAATTGTGTCAGTAAAGAGGTATACTATGTGTAGTCTGCTAGTATGTTTCGCCAAAGTAGAATATTGAAAATTATTAAATCAATGTACTGATTTTGGTCACTACATACTATTGGAAAATTTTACATTGATTGTTATGCAATCACTTAATTAAGCTTATAATTTCCGTAAGATAAACAAAAGCTTATTAGCTATGTTTTGGGTTATTAGATTAGGAATGTTTACATTTGTATCCCCATGGCTTTGTGCCTTGAATTTTCTTTAAAGAGAGGAGAGTCTTGGCTGAGGCTGACTTTCTGTAGAGAAAGACTTGTGAAATGCAAACGGTTTTCATCCATCCAAAATCTCATTACTTCAAGGCTCAATTTGGGGAAAATCTGCTTCCAAACTCTTTACTTTGCCGTTGCCATGGCTCAGATTCTTGCTGGCTATTTGTTGCAGCTATCAGTTTCTTGCCACATGGGCCTCTGTGTGGGGCCAGCTCCGGTGAAATCTGGCTTCCCTGAGGTGGGGGGCAGATGGAGAGAGAGAGATCAAGAGAGAGAATGGAGGAAGTCATAGTCTTTTTGTAACTAATTATGAAGTGATATCCTGTTGCTTTTTTCCTATTCTATTTATTAGAAGTAAGTCCGTAGTTCCAGCAATTCACTGGGAGGGGATTGCACAGGGGAATGAACACCAGGAGGCAGGATCATCTCAGAGGCTACATATTATGGTGGTAGAAACAGATCCATAGTATTTGCATTTGGAAATCACTTTTTATGATTAAATATGTTTGACTGTTAGTCTTTTTATAGTCTTGCTTTTGAAGCTATTATGCTAATGAGGTTAAAGCAGAAATCAGAATGCAAATTTTGCAGTGACACCATTGGAAGACCTATGTCTCCTGTGCTAGTATTATCACTTGAGCTTTCTGAGATTTGTAATAGATACTTGTTACAACCTCTACTTTCTCTACATGTCATCTATTTTAAAAGCTTCAGGTAATGCCTCTCACCAGTTGTCTGGACTTGTCTATATAGATGGTGTTTCTTTGCTGGGTTTATTGTATTTCCCATGGGACTTTAAGGAGCAATATATGAAAAACAGGAGGATTTTACTTTATAGAAGTTGGTTTGACTTTCTAGTTTTTCTTTCAAAATGGTAAATAGTAAAAATAATATAATACACATAACAAATGTAGAATCCATCTTATAAATCCAAAATATGCTCTTCTGGGTCATTGAAAGTTTTTCTTTTTAAAATCACAAACTGGAGTTTTCAAGTCTTCATGCACAGTTTGTATGGTAAGGAAACAAAAGATGTATATGCCATACCTTCCTAGCCAGACGAGAAGGGCCTACCATCTTCCCTATAGATGATAGGGTATGGGTTTCATTAGGTTATAAAAATATGTTAATTGTATTTCACAGAGCTTACAATAATACTTGGGTTGTCTAAACCTCTATGTTATAATAGGCATTGTGGTTTTGGGGAAACCTCTAACCCTCTTTCCTCACTTTAAAAGAGAGACAAAAATTCACTAAATATAGTACCTATCTCCTAAGTTATTCTGAAGATCACATAATAAAATATTATCATGATAAGAGCACGATTTTGTTTAGCTAGCTTTTGAATCCCTAGTATTCTTTCATCAGTGCTTTAGGCTTCATAGATATTCAATTCATACTTAATATCAAATAATGTGCCCAGTTCAGTAACTGATACACAATGAATTCTCAATAAATGCAGACAATTGTGATTATTCAACAGTAAAATAGATTTCTCTAGGTGCCAACAAGGATCCTTTAACTGGCAATAGTCAAGCAGAAGTTTTGAAACACCTATTAGGAACTGGAAGGCATTAATAAATTAGGAAATTTATTGATGTGCTCAACTTTAAGTCATGATGTGTTGCAACTGCTGTTTTAGAATTGATGGGTCAATAGTCTTACCTCTTTTTGAGGATTAATATGAATCGCTGTAATACGAATGTCTCCCCATGGGCTTCTCTGGTCAATTGAGGTAAGAAAATCAGTAATAAAGATTCAGAGATCTTAACATACTAAAATTTTGGTTTAATTCACTTGGCTCTATCTCCTGTGAAATCAATAGCTAAAAAAATATTTGAAAGGAAAAAAGAAGTCTGTAAGTTTTCCCTCAAGATAAATTAAATATTGTAGATTTTCTAAGCAACAATGAAGTTGTACTATTCTATACCAAAATAATTAGTTGATTAAATAAGTTCTTAGAAGATGATTAAATCTTTTAATTAGGTTATTTCTATAAATAACCAATAAATTACATCAGATAATTACTCATAGAATAATTTTTAACTAGTATTCATAATAGAAATACCTGCATTCTAACTCCAGATTCCCCATTCATTATTAAGAGACCTTGAGTAAGTTACTTAACCTTTCTGTAAGACGATACCAATATTAACATCTACCATATTGGGGCTATTGAAACCTTATGAAGAAAATGGAATTTAAATGTTTAACAGAATTCCCCTTCATGCCATTATACCAATATATGTTAGCTATGCATTTTAACCTTATATTACTGAATAGACACAACCTGAGCTTTCTTTTCTTCTTTAAGCATTAAGTATTTGGTTTCAAGTTTGCATGTCATTTTCCTAACAGAGGACCAGGACAGGAAGCAGCAAAGTAAGTGAGCCCTCTATGTCTGACCTTTAGACCATTGTTTCAATATATGATTTCCTAATCCCAACCTAGGGGAATTACAAGAACTGACATGTATTCCCAGAGTAACTTCCTCTGGCAACTCACAGCAGGCTAGAATAGAATAGAATAGAATAGAATAGAATAGAATAGAATAGAACAGAATAGAATAGGCTGAGTTAAAAATTTTAGATTGCTTTCATTCTCTTCCTGCTAGACGTGTTCTGAAAATAGTTTGTACAAGTTAAGTTTCACCTCTTTCCTTTAAAATATTATTAAAGGTGTGTTTCTTTTAATTTGGCTCTCTTTGATTTTTTATACAGCTTAATATATGTATTTTTTATGCTCTTAATGTTCTTAAATTCCTGGCATTCAGTTTCAGAGCTTTTATACCACACTAAAAATCTGATATTCACATGTTTTCAACTTTTGAAGCTGGATAGCTTATGAGTAATGTTTTGAAAAAATGAATTGCATTCCTTTTTCAGTTATCATTATTTAAATGGCATCTCTGGCTTCATTGAATTTTTTTCTTTTGCTGTTGCTCTCATTAAATGCATTTTTGCAATTTGAGTTTGACTATTTCTTGTCTCTGCCTTGAAAAAGGCATTTTAGAATTGCAGCCAAGAAAAATGCCTATGAAAGATAACAATTTCATAGTCATATAAGCCCTTTCAATTCATCGGTCTGCAGAGATTGTTTTTTTTAACAGGCCTGCAGAACTCTTTATTTTGTGTATTAATTTGATAAATTTTACTTTTTAGAACAGTTTTACTGTTCTTAGAACAGTTTTACAGAAAAATTGCTAAGATAGTACAAGAAAGTTTCCCTATACTCAGCACTCAATATCCCCTAGCTTTAGTAACATATTTTATTAGTAGAGTATATTTGTTACAATAGTGAATCAATATTGATACCACATCATAACAAAAATCAATGTTTTATGCAGATCTTAGTTTTTACTTAATGTCCATTATCTGTTTCAGAATATCACATTCTCTTTAGTTGTCATGTCTCCTTAGACTCCTTTTGGGTATCACAGTTTCTCACACTTTCTTTCCTTTGAAGATCTCAACAGTTTTGAGAAGTACTCATCTGGTAGTTTGTAGAATGTCTCTTATCTGGGACTTGCCATATGTTTTTCTCATTAGTAGACTGATGCTATGGATTTGGGGGAGTAAGACCACAGAGGTAAAGTGCTATTTTCATCATATTATATAGGTTGAGTATACCTTACCCAAAATGCTTTGGGATTTTGGATATCTTTTTGATTTGAAAATATTTTTCTAAACACAATGAAATGTCTTGGGGATGGAACCCAAGTCTAAACATGGAAATTAATTTATGCTTCATGTACATGTTATACACATAGCCTGAAGGTAATTTCGAACAATATTTTAAATAATTTTGTGCATGAAACAAAGTTTGTGTACATTGAACTGTCAGAAAGCCAAGGTGTCACTATCTCATGTCTTCTGTGCTCAACAAGTTTTAGGTTTTGGAGCATTTTGGATTTTGGATTAGGGATGCTCAATTTGTATTAACATGACTTATCACTGCTGATGTTTACGTTGGTCATCTACTTTTTATGTGTTTTTTTTTTAAATTTCTCATTTGGAAGCCATTCTTATTTGGATACCAAATGTCTATTTAGATATATTCATTTTGGGGACTATCTTCCCTAGACCAACTTTCTCACTGTTTCATTACGTACATCACTCACTGGCTGGCACTGCTAATGTGAAGCTGGGTTAGGAACAGCCCTGTGATTTAATTCAAAGCCATTAATCTACCCACAAAAAGGCCTCTAATCAGGGCTGGTGGTATAAGAATGGGGATTGATTTTAATGCATTGGAAGAGAGTCCTGTGAGAAATAGACAGTGGTCAGAACCCAGACATATGGACTTTTCATCCTGGAAGTAATCCATTTTCAGATAGGAAATAGAGTACCAGACCATAAAACAGTGGAGAATCTCAAATATACAAATTGGGAGAATAGGGCGTATTGAAGAAAATGAAATCAACACTCTCATGTGCACATGTGTTCTCATGACTAACACTGTGCAATCCAGACATAAAACACTAAAATTCATTTCAGATCCCACTGCTTAAAATGCCATGCCCCAAATGGACAAAAAAATTTGGCTGAGCTTGCAGAGAGCTGACCTTATGACCCCAGCTAAGCCTTTCGAGAAGGAATGGGTGAGTATCAGTGTAGGGTCAATTGATTGAACATTTTGTTCATTCATTTATATGAGAGAAAATTAAAGGGCAGCGTGCCTATTGCTTAAATTGTAGCATCAGTAGCATGCCCAGAATTAGAACTCAGAATCCTTATTTTTTTGTTATTGTTCTTTATTCCTTCATCTTTTAAGAGTTTGAAAAACTCTTCTTATCCCAGGATATTGGGAGGCCAAGGCAGGAGGATTGCTTGGGCCCAGGAGTTTGAGACCAGCCTGGGCAACAAAGGGATATTTTGTCTCCACAAAAAGATGTAAGAAAAAAATTAGCTGGAGTATGGTGGAGTGCAACTGTGGCCCAGCTACTAGGGAGGCTGAGGTGGGAAATTCACTTGAACCCGGGAGGTCAAGACTACAGTGAGCTGTGATCATGCCGTTGCACTCTAGCCTGGGTAACAGAGCAAAACTCCACCTCACACACACACGCGCGCACACACACACACACACACAAACTCTTCTTAAAAGGTTATCTGTATTTTTCTACGATTTCTTGAATTTAAGTATATTTTATGCAGATATTAACTTTCCAAATCATATAAGAGATTTGCTAGATTTTATTGCTGCTTATGTTAGGTACCAGATTTTCCAATTAAGCACAGTTTGTTTTCACTGACAACATAAAGTAAAACTAAGATTTGGTTTATTTCTATTGATTATGCAAGAAGAAAACTTAACTGATTTTTATATAATGAGGTTGTACTTAGAGGATTATCTCTTTTAAAACCAGAAGAATAACTTTTTTTCATCTTTACACACAAAGCAAGTTAGAGCCTTGGAGGGATAAATGTGAAATATATATTGTGTGCAGTGATAATTGATGAAATTCCTTCCTGCTTATTTTATTTAAGAAAAAACTAAATCTCTTCTTCTCTTTCTGTCATATAGGTTTTGCCACCTTGATCATTTTTCTTTTTTCTTTTTTCTTTTTTTTTTAATCCAAAGGGACTAAACATCCAAATGTCATGAACTTAAACTTTATTAAAATTGGTTTTCTTCATAGGACTTTCATTAGCTTCTCATGATTTATTCTTTCCAGCCCACAGCTTGGTTTTCTTTTAACAAACTGTTCTTTAGGTTTAAAATAATCTAATAAAATAGTGCTTCTCTAATATGTGACTTTAAGCAAAGTTAACTCTTGAATAAGAACTCAATTTCAGCAAATATTTTTCAAAGAGGGCCTTTCTGATTAGTTCTAGGTGTAACGGCAGGAGATATATTCTTAGTATAACTAGAAATAACCTCAATGTGATAACACACTTAAAACCCATAGGATTATGAAATGTATAATTATAAAAGAAATTCTGCTGAGGAGCATTTGTGCCAAAGAAAGGAAGACACTATTTTCACTGCCCATCAACTGAGGATAATTGGCAATAACACACCTCAGGTACATAAATAGATGTGTAGTGCCCATGGATAACATGCATTTCAGCAAGAGATAGCTGTGAATACAGAATGAACTTACAAAGAGGCTAGGAAACTTGAAATGTTCACACATAACTTGCCACCTCTTAAAATAAAACAAACCACAACAAAAATCCACAAATTCTCCAAAGAATAATGGTGAGAAATGAAGTGTTCGAGGCACTGAATAATGATGTCTTTACGATAACTTCAGTTCACTAAATAAAATATGTCTTATGCCACCATCCTAGGATATGAACATATTCAAGATTAGGAAGAAAACTCAAAATAACTTTCAATTTTCAAGTGAGAAAAGAACATTTCAAAAAGAAGATCTAGAGCCTTAACTCCTTATTGTATCGAATATAAGTTCACTCTGCCATAATTACTGTTGTATTCTGAATATACCTATAGCCCTTGATATATAATAGCCACTTAATATATTTTGTTGAATGACTTTAGAAGGAAAATATTCATAAAGAACTGAATTATGGTATAATGTTAGAAATTCATAGGTTAATTCAAAATATTATTAGAGTTCAAGCTGTCAATTTCTCCCTTCTTTCAAATAACTAGCAAGTAGGGTACTTTTGTCTCCTTGTCGTTTGTCAGTGTATTAAAGACTAAATAGCTGAGTCTAGTACCAGGTAAGAAAGAAAGGTGAGCATTTATGGGATCAGAGTGATTGACAATGAAAATCAGTTTGTAATCATTTTTAATGAGAGTTATTAATTAAAAGCAGGACAAAAACAATATAGTTAATAGGAACATACAAAGGGTTATTCCTGGAACACACAGCAATGGAATTTTAGGGATATAAAATAAGAGATTATTAAAAAGGAAAAGCAATTAAGAAAGGGTAGTAATTTTATTAATAAAAAAGTCGTGAAGGGTTATGTCAAGCATTTCCAGAGCTTACATAAGAAGTTCTTATCTTATTAAAAGTAAAGGAAATGAATTGGACATAACATGAAAATTATTGGTCTATTTTGTTAACCTTTTCATCCACATCTCATTTACTTAGAATATAGCTTAAAAATTATTTGTGGTAAACTGTAAGCTTTTACAACACAGGATCTTAAACAGATTTATTTCATTAATAAGCAGGAAAGACAAGAAGCTTGATTAGTAGATTGTTTTTTCCTCTAGCAAATTGTTTCTCTTTGAAATACATTGTTTAGAGTTATTTTTAGTAGAATTTCCAAATGACAGGTGGATGAAACTTTTTCTTTTTTGAATTTGTCTTGATTGCAAGAAATTAGCTAATTTCTTCCCTCAGTTCCCCCTAAGTCAGTTACAGCTGTACATGCAGTGTTACCTGAATTGGAAATATACTTCAAAAATCATTCATTTGCATGTCTTTATGAGAACAGGCAAAATTCTAATGACAATAATTACTTACCCTTTCCTGATGCTCTTTAAACAAAATACTTTGCATATTGTCCATAAATTTGCCTTAAAATGTTAGATTACCCACTAGAACCTGGGAGGCGGAAGTTGCAGTGAGCTGACATTGCACCACTGCACTCCAGCCTGGGCAACAGAGCAAGACTCTATCTCAAAAAAAAAAAAAAAAAGTGTTAGATTACCCATATATGGTACATTCTCAGAAAGACTTCTTAGGTTGGATAAATGAAGTACCATCTCTGTCATTGCAGATTTAACGATAAGTTATTGCTTTTTTTTTTCTGGAGCAGAATTAGATGCAGTAGTTTACAACATGAAACAAAAGATACATCCTGGGGTTAAGTCAGTAAAATATTTCACTCATGTTTTCTTTGAATAGAGACACTAACCAAAGATCAAATATCCTAGACAAACTGGGTATTAATATTTTCTCATAAAATTGGTAACAGAAATGCCTGCTTTGTCATATGAATTAGGGCATGAGTTTAGTTATTACATTAGAAATGAATCTAACACACAACAATCTGGAGGCAGGCAGTTAAGGGCTGGTAGGACAGCCCTACCTCATGAGGTCTTCTAGAGATTCAGGCTCCTTCATGTTTGTCATTCCATCATCCTCTCTGGTGGTGTTCTCATCTGCAGGATTCAAGATGGCTTACCACATCATCTATGGTCTAGTCACTGGAAAGAGAAAAGGAGACAATTGGAGACCCCCTTCCTTTAAAAGAAGGACATAAAAGTTCTACGTATTCATCATTTCTCTTCCCATTGACAAGAACTTTGTAATAACAATGCCACATTTAGCTCTATGAGAGATTGAAGAGTTTATTCTTTCTTTCGGTTGGCCATGTGCCCAACTAGGAACTCTTATTATGTAAGAATAGGAGAAGACATTTTGAAAGACAGCTATCGTTTTCTGTTCCACTTCCCAGCTCTTAATTGTGGTGAGGGTCAAATAAAGTAATGGAAGAAGAGGAGGTATGAATATTAACTGATAACATAGTAAAATAAAAACAGTAGTTACTAGTCCTGAAATCAGCTGCTACGACCTGGGTGGGAATACAGCTCTGAATTTTAGTTTCCATCTATAAAAAGATGGCCTGAATAGATGATCTCTATGTTCCTTTTCCATGCCTTGTATTATGATCTTAAAGTTCTTTGTGTCTTTCTTAAGTAACTCTGCGATTCTCTTCTAGAACCGTTATGTCTAGGCTGATTGCTTGGATTTATCTTGTCTAATTCTGTTACCTTTCTCTCCTTCATCAATTCCCCCCCATTAGTCTGACTCCTGATGTTGGTGGTTACAATAACTGCCTTGACTTCTATCTCTTGCATATGGCACAAATCCTCATATTTTTAAAAGTTCTTTGTGCAGTTTCTGTAAAGATAGGAACATAGCTGAAAACAGGAAGATATATCTCAGGAACTACAGCAATAATCAGGCCACTTAGTCTGTAAATCACACTTGGAGTGGGCAATTAACTAGGTCTCCTCCCCACTGAGAACCCTGAAGTATTGTAAAATGTAGGACCTGGAACACTTTTGGATTTAGCCAGGAATTCAGTATTAAAATGGGTCACCTCGGACGTCTAATAGCACTTGCTAGATGATGAAAAAGGTTTAACAGTATGATCACAAATCTTGAGTCCAGCCTGGGCACTTGGCTTTTCCCGATCTTGTTTTAAATCAGTTTGAAAAAGACAGAGGGGGAGATAATTATGATCACAGAATCTTTGAATCAGAAGAAAATATAAAGGTCATTTCATTTAATTTCCCTCCGGAAGAAGCACTCTCTTTCCAACTTCCCAAACATGTTTATTCTATTTTTGCTTGATTGGAAACTCACTGTCTTCTGAGACAGCCTATTGTTCTATTGTTTACAATACTGAGAAATCCTCTAATTGTGGCTGATCTCTCTTTTCTGTTTTTTAAATTAACTATCTGTGGATTATCTGAATGGGCCTCATGGACTGCTGTGATAATACTCTAAATTTTATTCTCCTTGACTCAGAGTTTTGTTACTTAATACTAAAATGCCTGCATGAATTCAGTACCATTAACTAAATTTTTATTGAGTCCTGTGGTAAGCAAAGCACAGATTTCCAATACCTCTGTATCTTGTATTAGTCTGATAGGCTATGCCATGCTGCACTAACAAACAATCTTAACATTCTAGCAATTTAAATCAACAAATATTTATTTATTTCTCATGTTATAATATATCTCAGGTGTGTGAGGCTCTGGTTCATCTCATCCTGATGTAAGAATGTAGCCCGACAAAGCCTTCATGATTAATATAATTGCTCTTTGACATGGAGACAGGAAAGGAATGTGTCATTTAGAGTATTTCCCTTAAAAATATCTACCTTGAAGAGACTACATAGCTTCCACTCACATTCACTGGATGAACTTTATTTTATGAAAAGGAAATGAAATAGTACCAAGTGTCTGAAAGGTGGAGAACCAGAAATATTCATTCTCCAGTAAAATATTAGTAACAAACATGTAATATCTGGTCAACAAATGGTCAGCATATTTTTATTTCCATGTGGACAACACATTAACCTCTTTCAAAAGAAGGTAACCCAAAAGTCCCATCCAGTGACAGCATAAATCTTCTAGATCATGACATCTGGATGATATGCCAGGTCTGAATATAACCCTTTTTGATCTGAATACACATGAATTAAAAATGCACATTAATTTCCTCTCAGTCCAATATACCTGACCAAAGTAGAAGAGGATAATTTGAATAAACATTCTACTTTAGAAAAAGAATAATGAGAGAACACGGGGCTGGTCTGGCCCAAAACAGTTGTGCTGTGCCATACAGCCAAGACTGTGAAAGCTGCCTACCTTCAGGTTGGGAAATATTCCTTACATAGGCTCTGATTTGGCTACCTGGGAGTAGCCCCCTTGTCCTTTGCTTTCTGTGGCACTCTGAAAGTTTCCTTCCTTTCTGTTATCCTTCATGGGCATCTCTGAAAAATTGATGTTGGAAAATATACCTTCTTTCAGGCCTGAGCAGCTTTCCATATCCACTTTCTGCTTACAGATGACTGACAACTCAAGAATTAATTTAAACCTAGATCAATGGCATTCTCTTTCAATCCAGATTGGCGATTTGTGGTAATTTGGTAGTAAAATGTTCTGAAAACTTTGTGAGTGTCTTACCTATTTGATTCCAATCAGCACTTTATGCTAGCAATCCCACCCACAGTTCTTCTTAAAATACATTTCTTAGGACAGCTATATTCTATAATCTTCTTATCCACATATCTCTAAATATTGTCCATTTTAGATAATTTGAGCCACTTAGGCTTAGAGGAGAGTAATACCATTAAGCTCATTTTCTGGAAGGCATACCTTTAGTTAGATCTCACTCTGAGATACCTTATCCACTTAGTGCTATAGACATACTTTTTTTTTTTTTAATTTTGAGATAGAATCTTGCTCTGTCACGTAGGCTGAAGTGCAGTGGTGCGATCCTGGCCCAAAGTATTGGCATTCCAGGCATGAGCCACCACACCTGGCCTGTAGATATACTCTTAATACGACCATTGCCTCTAAGACTGATTTTACTTTGCCTTTGTTGTTCAAAGACTATGACTTTTATATTTTTGCTGTTTGGGTTGGGGAATCAGTTGCCTCTTTGTATTCCTGAATTCAAGGACACAGATTTCTTTTTCATTCTGGATTTTAAACCATTTGTTTTTCTGTCCAAATTTCTTATAGTACCTGCCAAATGCAGTCAATAGCTACCTACACAACACCACAGATATTGTTTCTTAACCTCTTTTCTGAGAGTCGTGAGTTTACTGGGTACATGGTCTGTTTACCAACTTACTCAAGGTGACAGTTTTACTAGATGTTTTCCTACTGCTTAACTGATAACAGTTTCTTCCCTACCTGCTGCTTAATTGCAAAGCTACAGACCATAGTTTTCTATTTTTGTTACAGCTGTCTCCTTTTCTTGTGCAAATGTCTATGTCAGTCAAAATATGCTAAATTATTTTCTGGCAACAAACACTCACAACATTTTAGCGATTTAAACCCACAAAGGTTTATTTACTGTTCACAAGATACGTACATTGGGTTATAGGGGCTATAGTGTACATTGTCCTCACTTAACTATCTAAGGAAGGAGTCTTCCTATTTGGAGTGCCACTGGGAGTTATGGCAGATGGAAGGGAACTTTAAAGGTCTCAGCCTAGAAATAACAAATGTCAGTTATATTTACCTTTTATTGGTCAAAGAAAATCACATGACCACAAGCGATTTAAGGGGAAGAAGAATGAAATATTACTATGTATTTAAAAGGTGGAGAACTAGAAATATCAGTTATCATCATTAATGGCTACGCTGCTTCCTTTAATTTTGATAAAAGATTGGTTGATTGTGTTTAAAGTCTAGAAGGTCTGAGCTCTGAAATGCTCAGAGTGTTTGCACATGTAACAACCAAATGTGATTTCATTATTCAAATGTCTAGGGATAGAATATATTAATCAACTAACTATAATAAAATAATTGTATAATATCTGCTAAATTTCAGAAGGAAAAGATGAACCATGATAAAATAAATGAAGGCTGCATCAAGAATATTTACTTACTAATACAGATAGAAGGTGTTTTGTTTTCCAAATGAGGACATTTGTAACTCATACCACATCACAACGTTTTTGATCAACTGGAATTTGCTTCTCATTTTCTGCTAATACCCTTACTTGTTTTAGAGGTATGCATTAGGATACATTTGTAAAGATGTCATTTAAGTGTCTTAGAACTTTTAAAATTTGTCCAGGGCAAAAGATCCTATTCTTTTAAGTGATCTGTGGTGCTCATCAATGCACCAAGTAGAGGGGAGGCAAAGAAATATTTCATGGACAACAACAAAAATGGATGTTCTCTTATTACTGGGTTAATTTCATTGAAATGTGATTTATATTTGCTAAGAAACAAGAAGACAAATATCTACAACGACTAGGCACAAAACATATATATACATATATAATGAACTATTTTGCTTTTTTATAAAACAACACAAACAACAAAAAAAGGAAAACAATAAAAAAGAAGCCAAATGAATAGACAAGGTTTTAGAAATAATTTTCCATAATCGGTAGGGACAACTAGGCAAATGCAGCATCACATGAGGTCTAGTAGAATAATTGTTTATTTATTATTATTTGTGTTCTTATTCTACTGTTAAAAAGCTCTCAAAACTGCATATCCAGTTGGTAAAATAGCAAGCCTTTGTCCTGTGCAGAGAGTGTTTTCTTTATAAAACTAAGGTTCATTATGTTTATCTCTGCACATAATTATCACAGCCATTTAAAGTGTTTCAAAAAAGGATTCATTCTTCTCTTACAGCTACCATACATCATAGAATTAACAGGAATCTCAAAAACCCCTGTGGTCACTGTACCACTGAGATGACTGAAATAGCCTTTTCTCTGATTTTCTTTCTTCCAGACATCTTTTCTTTCACATCTTTCCTGTACCCTACTGATAAATCATTCTGTCTACAAATCCTCCTTTCTAAAAATCCTTCTTTGTCAATATGAGTTCAAGACACAGACAACTTTGATTCCCTATTTTTTGTAGGATACAGTCCAGATCTCTTGTAGCAGCACTCAGGATCCTTCACAGATGTTACAACCACTGCTTTTCTCTTCCAAGATAATAACAATTCTCTATTGCTGTCTCAACTGCCACAGGCATCCCCATTTCTGGACTGAAATATTACACCTTTCCTTGAAATTCGTACTAATACTCAAAATCCAAGAAGACTTTCATGAATATTATCCTATTCTTAGATTTTAATGTCAGAGTTTAATTCTCCCCACACCCCAATAATTGAAACATCCCCTTTGTACAAAGAGATGCAATTATCAAGTAATGAGACGATTTCATAACCCAAAGATACATTTTAAAATTTCTTCACAAGACCAAGCTTACAGTAAATGCTGATGAACTGTTTGTTAGTTTATTGACCATGTTACATTGGCTTAGTTTCCATTTCACAGCAAATTCATAAATTAGCCACAAAATTAGATTACCTGTTTTAGTTTCTCATTCTCTAGAACCAGAAACTCTTTTAAATCAAGAACTTGCTACCTCACTTCCAAACAACAATAATACACATTCCTCTTTTCTCTGGCTTTATGCCCTCACGTTTTTATCAATTTTCTTATTTGTTCATTCAAAATTCAGTTGTTGAAAACATAGTCTATGCTAGGCTACTGTGCTAAAAGCTGGGAATGGAGAAACTATCTCTGCCCGTGAAGAGTCCATAATGTGGTAGTGAGACAGAAGCTAAACCAATATGCGCAATAATGTTATGAGCATTTGTACTAAAATTCAAGTGAGTATAATAGGAAACATTGGAAAGTCAGCAAAATAATTCCAAAGCTCCTACTTCTTAATTGGTGATTTTTTTCCCCTAAGTGTCATTTTCTCATTGTTTCACTTCATTACAGAAACTTTTTCATGCCTCTTAAGCCTTAAGATCCTTGATCTGGTTCCGATGCGCTGGACTATTTTCCTGTTTTCCTCAGTGACCTGGCCTGCTTTTTGCTTTCTGTGGGATTCCCACCAGCTTTTTGAGCCGTGTTCAGCTCTGGGTTAAGCCACTATGACATCCTGCTGCTTTTTCCATCTGTCTATAAATTCTGTAGCAATTCCTATTCTAAGTATGAGCCTAATGCAATGAGTGAACTGATTTCTTTGACTCTCTTGTCTCTGAAATCTTTTTTCATGTGGTGCTTTCTATGAGCATTCTGGTCTATTGACCTGAAATACTGACACTTCTACTTGCTGCTCTCAGACTCTCAAGTAAAAGAAAAGATGTTTTCATATCATTATCATTATGTTTCATATGTTAGAAGTCTTTATATATCTCAAAGTAATTTACATTCTCCTCATTTTATTAATAAAAACCTTAAGTACAAGTGAAGATAGGCATTTGGTTGCAGTGTTGTAGTTAGTAGGAGAGTTAGGATTTAAATCCAGAGGTTCTGATTTTAAGCTCCATGATTCTACCACATTATCTGCAGAAGCAATGTCGTGGCTCTTTCCACTAAGGTTCTATCTGCTGTGAAAAGCTTCTATGGACACTGACCTTCCACTGAGGCAGTATAAATCTTTCTTCTGCTAGTAACACATAGAATTTCTGGATATATTTTAATTAATCAAAGTTCTGACTGTTAAATAAGGACAGGGAAATCCCCTGGTGCCAGTGTCAAAGGGAAATTTAAAAACAGAATTGTATGTTAGAGTGTTTTGCTTTGGCAGCTCAAAGATGGGAGGGCAGGAATGTTAGTGTAAGTCTGGGTATCAGGCCTTGGGGTTGTTGACTCGAGTTCAGTATCCATTGGGGAACAGAGTATGTGACCTTGGATTCAACTGAAGGAATGGGAATGAATCACCGTGCTAAAGCTGCACCTTTACAAGAAGTGGAGTAAAAGAGGAAGTGGGGAGAATGTTTACATAGCCCGAGAAGCAACAAAGAACTTGACTGTACCAAAATCCTAGGTGGGAAATAAAATTTTCCAGTGAAAAGCTGAAATCCTAGGCCAGAGCCATAAATGAGCATGGAGTCTGAAGTTAGTTTACAAATGTTTTGTTAGACTCCTCAAGCCAAGCTATTAATGTTAAAACATTTTGAACTAGTAAACATCCTGGTAGTGTTAAGAAAGCAAAGATGAAACAATTATGTAATACCAAACTGGAGTACATGACATTCTTAAGGGAAAAAAGTTTCACTAAAAATGAGCTCATGAGAAAAAATAGAAAGCACATGAGGCGATATCGCACCTTGAATGAGTCAGGCCACACAAACTCAAGAGGAGCAGCTCTCTCAAAACTTGAGATGATAGAGCAACCACAAAGAGGCCAGGTAATATTTAATGCACGGTTGAAGTAATTTAAAAAGTAAAAAGAGGAATAGAATAATAAATAATAAGAAAAGATGACAACATAGTCTACAGATTTAAAAAAGAACAAAACCTCTGCCACTGAGGAAGTCACAGAAAGGAAAATTCATACAATTCTTATAAAGAACAAGATGCAGCTGAAGAAATTTACGATGAGCTAAAAAAGTACTCAGAATGCAGCCCAGAGGGTAAAGAGATGGGAACTAGGAAATAGAGGTTAAGAGATATAGAAAATGGAATGAGAATGTCATGATCAACGTGAACTACCTTTAAGTGTGAAAGTGTGAAAAGGTGATGATTTTCTCTGAACATTCAAATGCATGGAATGACCTTTTGGTTTCAGATTCCAAGATCATGATGGAATCTTTTTCCTGAATAAGCAATGTGGAAGTCGTGGGATGTGAGAAATGAGAGTTTAAGTGCTGTACTTTTCTGGGCAGGTAATAGGGATGGGGTTAGGTTTGAGAAAAGACCTCAGAATGGATTCATAGCTTGAATATTATTTTTATCTTTCATCTTAAGCCTGAAATAATATCTATCTATCTATCTATCTATCTATCTATCTATCTATCTATCTAATCTATCTATGTCTCTGTCTATCATCTATCTATCTATCTATCTATCTATCTATCTATCTATCTATCTATCTATCTATTTAGCTCTCTATCATTATCTATCTATCTCTCTTTATGGACTGTGTGTGTGTGTATGTGTGTGTGTGTGTGTGTGTGTATGTATCCAAATCTGACTACTTGACTTGTCTGGCTAGTCAATACATTTTGGAATTTGATGTTGGAAAATTACCTATTTTATGTATCTAGTAATTAATGCCCCTTTTCCTGCCAGTCAGACATGCCTTGCTGATACAGGAGGGCAAAGAGGTTATTTCTCTCCTAACGTAGGCTTTTGAATAATTTTTTCCCTTAACTGAGAATGGTCCTTTATATATGAAAAATATCCTCCTACTTTTAGCAAACAAACAAACTAAACTTTTTTTTCAGACAGCAGTAGTCATAACAAATGAGTTAATACAATATTTCAAATCTTCCTGGTGGAAGGTTGGTGGGACTTAGGAAGAGGACAGCCCAGGTAGCTGCTAGTCTGTGCTGCTGCTACAAGCGTCAGCTCCTTAATTCAGCAGATGTTCTTTGAGCACAATGGGCCAGACACTGTCTAGATGTTAGCATACAGCTGCGGACCAGGCAAAGTCTGAAAGGCTGAGGAAGAGCATCCTGTGAATTTGGAACTGCATGCCATTCACATACTCTGTCAGCCCTTGCCAGGCAAAGAAAGACCACACACTTGAGTTAAATGAGGGCAGCTGGAGTGGTCATTAGCTGTGTGGTAATGAGGTAGACATCACTAGATACCCTTCCACAAAGTATCAGGACGAATGTCACTTCTACTTACTCCTTCACTGCTGCAAGTGAATTAATGTGCAGCCATGCTTTCTGCCATTCTGTTGAACATTTTCTGAGGGGAATCAGCCCACTTGCATTCTAGATTCCATTGATTTCAGTTGCACAGAACCTCATTTTTCTTCTGTTTGTTTCTTACTGTTAGTTGGCTCTTAGCATATAAACCTGCTTAGGTGCAAATCTTAAAAATAAAGCAAAGCAAAGCAAAACAACAATAACAACAAAAGAAACAAAAACACATTCCTGCCCATTTGTTCACAGCTGCCATTGTTGTGGTGGAGGCAGCACATTTGCATTTCTCAACACTGTTTTTTCCACTTTACTCTTCAGTCCACTGCAATCAGATTCTTGCTCCTCTACGCTTAAACCTGTTCTACTAATGACCTCTTAGTTGCTGTATCCAAGGGACGCTTTACATTCTTGTTTATTTGCTTCTTTGATGAATTTGTACTGCTAAACACTCTTTTTCCTGATTTTCTCTGATTCTGTTCTCTTGTCTTGCTATTTCCTCTATTCTATTCCTTCTTGCCTTAGTGGTTTCTTTTCAGTCTGTTTTGATCCTCCCTTCTCTTCTGCTGGCTCCTTAAATGCTGACATTTGGCAGAATTCTTTCCTCTGACCTTCATTTCTTACTCTATCCACTTTCCATGGGGGATCTTATTCGCTCTTAAGGCTTCAGCCACCACCCATCATCACTCTGGAACTCTGCATCCACACACTGATGTACTCACCGAACACCATCAAGTCGGTATCCCACAAACAAAACTTCTCACCTCTGAGAATGAGCTCATCCTCCTCCTTCTCCTCCTCCTCCTCCTTCTCCTCTCCTTCTCCAATTTGTCCTCCTCTTATATCATATATTTTAGGGAATGGCACCCAGAACTACTGCCCTGTCCCCTAAGCCACACACTTGGAGGAGATCACACACACACACACACACACACACAGAGTTAAATCTAAGTCTGCTTTGGTCACCATGTTTTGATGTTTTTACCTCTTCAATAGTTTTTTGGCTCTGTCTCCTCATCTCCGTCCCTATTGCCACCACCTTGGTTCAGGCCTTTATCATTTCTCATTTGGGTTACTGCCACAACCTCCTAACTGACTTTCTTGGCTCAGCATTGCAATTTTCTGTCCTCTCAATCTTGTCTGCATTCCCATTGTTCTTCACATTGCTATATCAAAACACACCATCTCTCTGATTTATGTATTTAAGGCTGATTTTAGTCTTTAGAATGAAGTTCAAGCTCCTTGATGTCGTAGTCATAGCTCCTTAAGACTGGACCCTAGACCACCTCTTCAGTACCATCACACAACTGCCTCTTCCTCATGCACCTGCCATTCTCTCTCTCTTACCTCCATGTCTTTGCATGCTCTGTCTCTGCTGTTTGGAAAAGTCTCCAAGTCCCCTTTACTTAAATCAGTTCCCCTTTCAGGAAGCTTCATTGATTCATCTTTTCCACAGCCTCTTCCCTAGTCTGGATTAGGCTTCTTGCCATCATTCCCCCATACTCTTTGGTGTCTCCTATAGCATCCAGTACATTCTCTGTCGTGGCATTAGCAAGGGTGTCATGATGATCTGTGGACCAGGGTGATCTCTATGGGATTGTGGGTTCCTTGAGGGCAAGAACCAGTTCTTGCTTGTATTTGGCACAGTGTCTGGCACAGGTGATAAAGCCTGTGCTATTAGTGAGTGAGGTGGCTTACAGGATGGTTTCCTCTGCAGCGATTTCTCTGTGTTTAACCCTATTACTGATTATATTTCCAACGTAAGTTGAAGCCTTTCTCAGCTATCTTTCTTAAGTATTAAAAGTGGATTTGATCTGCTTCTAAAAATCCCCCCACCACCCTAGTGTCAGGGTCACATCACTGTCCCTTTAGGCTCCTCTACGTGGGGTCACACTTGATAGTTTTACCTAAATAATTACCTAAAGGGAGAAAATGTTGAATCCCCTCTATTTTCTATCTTGTTTCCTTTAATTGGTCTTTTTGTTTTGTGTGATCTCTTTTGCTTTTGCTTTTCCCTATTTCTCTTCTTTTTTCAAATATTTTCTTCACTCCTCAATGCATCTTTGGTTGGATCATTTCTCTTTCCTTTCTCTCATGCTGACACTAAAAGCAATCTATCACCTTTTGTTCTTTCCTGTCAGTCAATCTCCGGTCCATGACAGATTAATGTTGACAAGCTTTTATGCTGAATATAAATGGTTTCTCTCTGTGTTTAAAAGGGAACACACAGCACACAAACAAGCTGGAGAAAGGACTATTTATCACATAAGAAGTTGGAAAAATTGGGATAAACATATTGATCTATTGCAATCTTTTGTTTGTGCTAAGACCAAGTAAGTAATTATTCTGACTACTTAATAACCTCTTCACACTTTGAGATTGCTTAACTTTCAGCATAAACAAATTTTATTCTGGTCTAAGACAATTTCCAAATGCTACCATTCACTTATTGAAAAGGGGGAAGTCTGTGGAATAATAACGTTCTGCCATCCTCCTTTTAATGAGAATGGTTACGGTAACATTTTGAAATAAATATGTCAGAACAACCACATGATGTACATTAAAATAGGAGAAATTGGGTTGTTATTTGGGTTTTTTAATTAGCATAACCAAATTGTAGAATAATAATGGGACATACATGGAGGAAAATGTTATCCTGGTTAAGGAAGTTGGGCACTAAAATCTACAGAGCTGGGTTAGAATACTAGCTCTGTAATTTATTAGGCACTTGGCCTTGGACAAAACCTCAGGTTCCTCATATGTCAATTTGGCTAAGGATTAAAAGGAACAATGTATTATATAGCATAGTTCCTGGCATAAAATACTCAATATATGTAAGTACATAATTAAAATAATAATTGTCATTAGCTTATCTCTCTCATCCTCCTGTTCCTTTTGCTATTGTCATCCAACTTAAATGCTTGCTCTCAAAATTCTCACTATTCTTACCCTTTCTAAACCGGTAACCAGTACTTTTAAATTGTGTTGTGACCCAATAGTGGGTTTTGAAATCAATTTACTGATCTACATTTTAAAATGTAATACAATAGAAAATGTTAGAGTGAGTTGCATGTACTAACAATAAGAATTTTTGTGAAATTTTTTAGTTACACATATGATCTGACTGACATTTTAAACAGGCTCTTCTGCCTGCTATATGGACTATGGACTCTAGGTGGGCACAGCTGGAAGAAGGAGCTTTTGCTGTCATTCATATGAGTGATAGTGAGGAAGATGACTGGCATGGATGGAATAGCTGCTGGTGAAAAGTGGCCAGATTACAGATAGAGTTCATCATAGAGGCAACAGGTTTTGTTAACTACTGGACATAATATAAGAGTTTTTTTGTTGGACCAAACAACTGGAAGGATGGATTTGCCATTTTCTGAGATGGGGAAGCTCATAAGAGGGGTAGGTTTGTGGACTAGAACAGAGAAAGATAAAGTTCGAGTATATTAAATTTAAGATGCCTATTTTTATGGACATGAAGATGTTAAGTAGGTGGTTGGATATACAAGTCAAAATTCAAAGGCCAGTTCTGGACTGAAGATACACATTTGGGAGTCATTAGGATATATATTTGACTATTTGAAGTCATGTGTCTGGATGAGATCATCAAGGGCGTAAGTGAAGTTTAGAGAAGGGATGAGATCCAAGAACTGAACTTTGGTGTACCATGACATCTAGAACAGGAGAAAATGACTACAAGCAAGTAAAGAGACTGAGACACTGCCGCTGATGAGAGGGAGATTAACACCTAGGAGAGAGCCAAGTGAAAAAAGTGCAACTGGAGTAAGTGGTCAGCTGTGTCAAGGGCTGTCAGTGGCTCACCAGGTGGAGATGATGTATTTAGCCACTGATGGCAACTGATGATGCATACAAGCACCATTTTGGGAAGGTAGAAGCGAAAGCGTGAGATACATATTTTGTGTGTGTCAGGTTTTATAATGTGTAATTGTTATAATGCAATACATTGTTTGTTCTTACCTTTTTCTTTTAACATCATGTTTTTAAAAAGCAGTCTAGGTCATATGCCTAGGTTGTTGCTTTTACTTGTGCATTCTATTGTGTTTTTAACTCCATTTCTCTAATGAGGGAGACCTACGCAGTTTCTAAGTCACTGCCATAATGAACTTGCCTGTCCCCTTTTAGTCCTGTGCTAGTATTTCTCTGGGATACATACCTAGGACTGTAATTACTGGGTCTTAGGGCATACACATTCTTGATTTTTATGAAATACTGCCAGATATATTTTTTTTTAGTAGCTGAACGTGTTTACCTTCTCTTCAACAGCATATTGAAGTTCAATATCTTCATAACATTTTTTAACACTTGGATCTAGCCTCTTTTTCTTGACATTTTTTTTTTGGTCATTCTAATGGGAATTCTGTGGTTTCACAATGTTTTAATTTGCATATCTCTGATTACTAACAGTTTAACAACATTTTCATATTGATATTGGCAATTTCGGCTTCTTTTATGCACTTGCCTATACATATCTTCTTTGTCCAGTTTCATGCTCTCTCCACTGAACCAAATTTTCCCTTTTTTAGAGTCTTCATTAGCCACTAATGACATCTTTGTTGTTTTCTTGCCAGTTGCCATGACACAAGCTGCCTCTCTTTATGATTCCAGAGTCTGCGTTAAGTTCTCTTCAGTTACCTTAAGCCTTCAAAACAATGTTTTAATATCCAGCTAACACTATAATCTCATATTTCCTTAGCTTTCTTGGCTTTATTGGCCAATTCTCTAATTAAGCCAATATCAGGGGCAACTTTTGCAACTTTTCATTTTTAATCTTTCAAAGTAATAGTTTCTCTTTTCTTTTTCTTTTCTTTTCTTTCTTTGTGTGTGTGTGTGTGTGTGTGTGTGTGTGTGATGGAGTCTAGCTCTGTCACCCAGGCTGGTGTGCAATGGCATGATCTCAGCTCACTACAACCTCCGCCTCCCAGGTTCAAGTGATTCTCCTGCCTCAGCTTCCCGAGTAGCTGGGATTACAGGTGCCCGCCGCCACATCCAGCTAATTTTTGTATTTTTAGTAGAGATGACAAAGTTTCACTGTGTTGGTCAGGCTGGTCTTGAACACCTGACCTCGTAATCTGCCCCCTTTGGCCTCCCAAAGTGCTGG
Organism: Cacajao melanocephalus; assembly: GCA_963573385.1. NCBI lineage: Eukaryota > Metazoa > Chordata > Mammalia > Primates > Pitheciidae > Cacajao > Cacajao melanocephalus. The sequence continues at coordinate 21,783 of CAUYLG010019257.1, read as the reverse complement.
GATTACAAGCGTGAGCTACCATGCCTGGCCTAAGAGTTTCTTTTTTTTTACCACAAATATTTTGCCATCCAGCTCTCCCACTATTTGACTCCCTGTTGAGCTTCCCAACTCATGAATCAACACTCCCCAATCCCCATTTGACACCCAGTTGCAGACACAATTCTTTGCAGAAAGAATGTGAGGAACCTGCGCCAAATGTTTTCCTCTCCAAGAAGCCATACATACCTACACTGAACTCACATGGCACTAAGTAGGTATTGTCCCACAGGTCACTGTTTCCTTCAGTTTAACTGTCCTATGAGGTTATCAGTTGTTGGAGGGCAGGCATGTTAGCATAAACCAATATAACATGGGTGTAAAGAACTGGGATATCAGGCCCGGTAGTCTTGGTTCAAATTCTGACTCTGCCACTTAATAACTTAGTTTCAGAGACGTTACCTTACCTCTCTGTGACTTGGCTTATTACATCATCGCTGTAAAGAATTAAATGAGTTACTACAGGTAAAGGACTTAAAAGAACGTCCAGAAGATTGTCATTGCTCCATACATATTGCCCATTACTGTAAATGTTGATATCCACTCTAATTCCATTCCAGTGACATATTGGACATGTTAATAATACATATTTTTAAAATGATTTGAATATGAAACCAATATATTACAGACAGTGGGTGAGATGAAAACTGGAGGTAAAAATAAGAAAAGGAAGCTGAGAAAGCTTAAGAAATATAAGATTAGGCCAGGCGTGGTGGCTCATGCCTGTAATCCCAGCACTTTGGGAGGCCGAGGCGGGTGGATCATGAGGTCAAGAGATCAAGACCACCCTGGCCAACATGGTGAAACCCCGTCTCTACTAAATTACAAAAACTTAGCTGGGCATGGTGGCACGTGCCTGTAGTCTCAGCTACTTGGGAGGCTGAGGCAGGAGAATTGCTTGAACCCAGGAGGCGGAGGTTGCAGTGAGCCACGATCATGCCACTGCACTCCAGCCTGGTGCCTGGTGACAGAGTGATACCCTGTATAAAAAAAAAAAAAAAAAAAAAGAAAAAGAAATATAAGATTAAAGTGTTAGTTGAATTTTAAATCATTGATTTGAAGGCTCAAGAAAAAAGCACAAGATGTAAATGCAACCACCTTCTATTATCCCTTTTCTACTTTAGCCGTGGCCCATAGAAATGAGAACTTCACAGATAATAGAAGAAAATTTTTATCTATCTCTTCACCTCCTCAGACCTGCTGTCCAGGAGGAACGCTCTACTGATGGGTGAGATTAAGAGGATTACTAAGTATGCTTGCTTGAGCCCTGTTTTTGCTCTTTCTTTTCACCCAGCTTTCTTCTATTCTCCTCCAACAGTAAGTGCACAGGGGCAGGCCTTGACCCTGTGCGGGGAGGTGCACATGCCAGGGGTCATAGGAAAGCCTGTGTTTGTCCCAGATGCAAATTAAATTCTCTAATACACATTTACTAGCAGTGAGGCTGATGTTTTGATTCTTCTCTGACTTCTGTGTTTTATCACTTAGTTTGTCCCTTGAGAAGTCCCAATAAAGGGAAGATGCCTAGCAGGATAAAGAAAGGAGATAGAGAGAGGAAATAAACATGGAGAGATGAATATAAAGGGAACTTGGCAGTGGTAAATGAAAGATAGAGACTTCTTTATCTTAGAGTAGAACACTCATAGAATTGCAGCACTGGTGACTGATGAGGAAAATAATATATTCGATAGCAGGAGGTACTGAGAGAGAAATAGCTACAAATAGGGACCACATGCCCTGATTTGGCTGGGACTGTCCAGGTGTATGTCTACAGTCTTGGTATTTTGTTCAGTTTAGCATTTTCCTGGACAAACGTATCCCAGTTTGGGCAATTAATTATATAGTCACCACAGGCGTGGTGGAAAGCATGAAGCTGCTGTTGGTGCATGATAACGGAGAAAACCATAGATGAGCAGTTTCTTGAGGAATGTGATTTTTTAAGTGATGGGTAATTATATGCTTTTAGTTGAAATGCCATCAGAAAATTGGGTGTCATAACTCTTCTTTGAGGAAACGTTATCATTAACACAAAGATGGTCAAAGAAACTTTCTGTTTGTCTAGTTCAGTGGTTTTCAAAGTGTGGTCCCTTTAAGGGTATCCACATTAATGTCACCTAGGAACTTGATAGAAATGAGGATTCTCAGGACCCATCCAAACCTATTGAATCAGAATCTTTGAGATTGGGGCTCAGCCATCTACATTTTAATAAACTCTCCAGGTGAATCTGATGCACATGAATGTTTAAGAGCCAGTGGTCTCACTTATATGTGATAATTGTGAAGGCAGAAATATGATAGCGCTATAATCTGTTGATCAATCAATCAATCATCTGTTAAGAATCTATACAAAGCCCTGTGTTGGGTGCTTTATTCTATGAAAGACAGAAAACAACACAAATATAGTAAAAGAAGCATTCTCTACCCTTGAGAAGGTCACAATTGGGTTGGGGAAATTACACCTACACCCATAAGAACTTGTCTAATAATAGAAAATTGTAAATAATTAGGCAAGCAAAAATGTCTATTGGAATTCAGGAGAGAATTCCCAATGGGAGAGCATAGACAGTTCTGTGGCAGACATAGAACTCAGAAATGAGAACCGATGGGAAATGGTAGGAACCAGGAGAGTCTAACTGGGGAAATAAGATCAATTTTCAGCAAAGAATGAGTAGCAACTGAAGAGAGCAGTGTTAATGGCAGTAGGGCACTGCATTGGTCTTATCGAAAAAATGTTCCAAGGTGAAATTGGGATTAGACAAAATTAAACAAGTTTCTTTTACTGCATATACTTCTCAGAGTATTTGAAATGCTAAAGAGCAATGTGGTGCTCCAAGAAGGATTGTGGTATTTGCCAGTAGACTTGTAGTCCTCAGAGTGGCAGATGCCAAAGTGGGATTGGATCCCTGAAAACTCCTCTGAGTGGAAAGTTCTTGAACCATCACAGCTAATGGGGTTTACCAAGGCATCCAGCATGCTAGCCACTTCTTGCTTATCCCATTCGACTGAATTATGTCATTGATGAAATAGATCAAAGTGGTGTTCTGTGGAATGTCCAGACAATCCAGATCCATTTATACCTTATTGTAAGAGAAGATAGGAGAAATAGTCCAGCTTAGGGGCACAACTATAAATGAATAGCATTGTTCATCTTCTGTAAATGGCAACTGTTTGTGAGTTTCTTTTCTATTTGCAATAAAAAAGAGCACATTTGCCAAAAGAGTGTCAACATAGGACTTTCAAGGAGGTATGTGTAATAGTCAAACTCACAGAAGCAGAGAATACAGTAATGGGGCAATGTCATTTAATGGGTATACATTTCTTATTAGAATAAATGAATAAGTTCTAGAGATCTGCTGTAAAAGGTAGTGCCTATAGTTAGCAATACAGTATTGTACACTTCAAAATTGTTAAGATGGCAGATCTCATGTTAAGTGTTTTTACCATAAAAATAAAAGCAAAAAACAAAACAAAGGGATAAAGGACACTTGGGAGGTGTTGCATATTTCTATTACCTTGCTTGTGGTGATGGTATCACGGATGTTTGCACATGTTCAAACTCATCAAATTGTGCGCATTAAATACATGCAGTTCTTTGTATATCAATTATACCTCAATAGAGCTGTTCAAAAAGCAGCAAAGCCTTCCTAGTCTGCTTTAGCAATGCCACATCCAGCATAGTAGCTGAGATAAAGGCTATGACTTGGTGGAGTCTGTGGTAGTCTAGAGTCATTGTCCAGGTTCCATTTGGTTTCTGTAAGAGCTAGTTCAGGGAGTGAAGTCAAGACACGATAGCAGCATCAATCCTGCCTTTTTAGGGGTTCAATAATGGCGATCATGTCTAACAGTCTCCCACCCCCAGGATAAAAAATATTTTTAATGTACTGAATTTCAGCTAGAGGTAGGGGAAAGTTTCAGTGGTTGCTACTTGGTCTTTTCCAAGACCAGAGATCTAATATAGTGGTAACTTCAGCTGCCAAGTGTGTCAGTAACAATTATACAGTCAGGAACTGAAGAAATCACCATTGGTAGGTCCACAGACCTAGTGTGCCCACCCTAAACTGGACCTGAGATGAGACTTTATTTTTCACTTGGCCATCACAAGCCCCACTTAAACAGAGGCTATAATAATGCTTTGGGTTTCTGAGTATTAATTTCAATTCAGACCTAATGTTCAATTATCCTTGAGATGTATTGGCACGCCTTGTCTGCAGTGTACCATTATATGAATATGTGGCAGAAGGACCAGGGAAATGCCAAGTCCTTCCTCCCAGGGACCCAGCCAATTCCTCAGTTAGATGTTTCCAGATCTGAAAACTGGCTCAGGTCTGTGAACTGAGCAAAGGATGGCGACTTTCTATTGAGGTAATTCCCTTCATCCATCCAATCCTCCATTCTTACTTTTTGTGTTTGTTACAGTAATTTCAGCTTCCTGGCTTCTGGAAGAAAAGCCCCTCCCATGGCTTCTATTATTTGGGGCCCTATTATCCTCCTGGATATTAACAAGCCTGTCTCTGTGACTCCTCTCCTAGACCAGGTCAGCAGAGGAGAGTCACCATTGAACAATTCTGTGATGCTAGTTTCCCTCTCACTAGTGTATTCCTGACAGTGGCCAGTGTGTCCATGAGGCTTCCCACTGAGCTCAATTCTCTGAGGGATTGTCTAACTGCATATAATATATCCATCATAGCATTCTCACTTTGCTCAGCCTCTTTGTTCCTTTCTCTATCATTTGCCAAGGCAACTCAACCACATTCAGCATTGGTCATTGCTTTCTGTAGGCCTCTAAGAGCTATGCTAAAGTCAGTATCCCCTGTCCCCGGTGTCCTTGCTGGGATAGTAAATTCTGTGTACCCAAGTCAATGAAATCTTGCTTATCCAGCCTTAAGTTATTACCCTCTCAATTAAGTTCCCTCAGCATTCGATTACCCAGAGGTAATTCCTAGGCTTCTGCCAGTACAGGCTAGCTAATTCTTTCAGCTTTTTAGTTCATCATCTCTTTCCTTGCTTATCGGACTCACTGTATTCCTAGCAGAGTTATGCTGGGATGTTGCCTGTTATCTGCCTGCCAGTAGAGGAGGTATGGGGCAGCTCCTGAAGTGGGTATGACTGCATTGTTGGTGGGGAGGTCTCTGCTGCATTTTTAAGCATGAGAGAAGTGCTAACTCTTTCTAGGGTAGAGTGTATTACATCAGCAACTTGGAGGGTTCAGGGGGTCTGCAGAGCTCACGTCCTCAAAGACATCCATCCAAATGTCTTTATCTATGTTTGAGGGTTCCAGATTTTCCCATTTGGGACTTGGACTAAACATAGATTTGCCTTGGCTGAGCATTAAAACATTTCTGGAGCTCTGCAACTCTAACAGTTAAGTCTTCAGCCTGCTGCTCATCTGTTTGTGCTGTTCACTGCAGGAGGTACTAGTCTCTTGGCAAGCTACCAGTAAGGCTCCCTTGCTCTCATCTTTTAGTCTTAAATTGCTTGTCATGGTTTTCAGTTTCTCATTATCCTTCTGCAGGGCATCAATCCAACTTAGCAATAACCAGACAATGCCTTATTCTCCAGAGATTCTTCCCATGATCTTTATCAAATGCCTTTGTGCTCACACCAGGTGTATTCCCCATACATTTTTCCTAGATCACCATTAATAGTCTTTAGTCATTGGGTCACTGCCTCCTTCCAGGAACTCTGCATTGGCCATATATCATGCAGGAGCAGGCATATATTCTTTGTCTTCTTGGCAGTCAGTGAGCCAGCACCCAAACTCTATTTTCCTATCTGTGTTCTTGTATTACTCCTGGGCTCCCCTGTGATAGTTCAGCTGCTCCAAGAAGTACATGCCAAGATGGGATTAAATGTGCAAAATAATTCTGGGGGCTGGGGGCGGGGGATGGTGAAAGCCTATGAAGGATAAGGGGGAGGGGGCATAAGGTGGAGAGAGCCTTCAGGCCACAATGCAAATCTGAAATCTGTAAAGGAGAGAGAAAGAGGAGAACTGGATAGAAAAAGAATCCGATTGCTATGCTGTTCAAAGAAAGTTTTGATCAGGTCCATGTGGAGTCTTGAGTCAAAATTGTCCATAAGAAGAATCCTGTGTCTTGTATTAGTTCTTTTGCCCTGCTCATTTCTTGGCTGTGAGAAACTTTTGGATAAACATGAGACTCCCCATGTCTCAGTGCAAACATGCTGGTGAATCTGTGCCCCTACCAGAGATCTTGAGTGGTGCATTTCATGGCTGTGAAGGGTCTTGCATTTTCAAACTTCTTTGATCATGGACTTTCCCTGTAAAACATCTTCAAGGGATGTTCAGTGAACATACTTTTTAAAACTCCGGGCTTTATATTTGTGTTAAAATTTGAGTTGCTGATATACATTAACTTAGGAGTGTATGTGATACCTTTTTTAATGTCCCTGGTTTTCATTGCTTTTCTTTGGTCAAGAGAATGCTCTCTATTTTTACTGTATTTTAAAACAAATATCTATATAATAGATGACTGTGTACCGGAACATTTTCAAGGATTCTGTCTGTCAGCTCAGGCTGCTATAACAACATGTTAAACTTTGTGGGCTAAACAACAGGTATTTTATTCCTCACAGTGGAGTCTGGGAAGTCCAAGATTAAAGTGCCTGCCAATTTGGTGTCTGGTGAGGACCCTCTTCTGGGATTGTAGACAGCTGTCTTGCTAAAGCCATAATCTCCAATGTGATGTAGTCATGGAGATGTAGTACACTCTTCCCTAGAAAGAGTTAGCACTTCTCTCATGCTTAAAAATGCGGCAGAGACCTCCCCACTGACAATGCAGTCATATCCACTTCAGGAGCTGCCCCAAACCTCCTCTACTGGCAGTCAGGCAGATAACAGGCAATGTCCCAGCATAACTCTGCTAGGAATACGATGAGTCTGATAAGCAAGGAAAGAGATGATAAACTAAAAAGCTGAAAGAATTAGCTAGGCTGTCTTGCATAGCAGAGACAGATTTCATCTCTCTCATGACTCTTATAGGGTCACTAATTCCATTCAGGAGGGTTCCACATTTATGACCTAATTACTTCCCAAGGTCACACCTCCAAATACCATCACGTTGGGGATTATGGCTTTAGCGTAAGAATTTTGATGCAAACATTCAGTCCATATCAATTTCTCTATGTTAACTTGTAACAGTACATTTGAGACATGCACTCTTATTATCTCCACTTTACAAATGAAGAGGCTAAGGCTTCAATAAGTTAGATAACTTGCCTAAAAATCACATAGTTAGTAAGCGGTTGTGCCACTTGTAAGTTATGCAACTTGTAAGTTGAACTCACATGTCTGGCTCCAGTGTCAGTGCTCTCAACCACTGTGCAGTGCTGCCATGTGACATTCCTGTGTTGTCTATGGCTCTGCAGAAGAGTCTGTGGAAGCTAATGCTGAATGTGACTTAGCAGGTTATTGTTAATGAAGGATCCTGAGTGGCTGCTGCAACATAACCTGGATAACTCAGATAAGTGGGACTCTGATAGCCAGAGAGTGCATCCCCCAATGAACATGTGTAGAAATATACACTCCATAAGTACATATTGTTTGCACCATGGATAAATACATATATAAACCTTCATGCACATGCTCCATACACATCAATGTATCATGTAGCTATGCCATGCCTTAAAATATGTTCATTTTAAGTATACAAAGTCAGAACATTTTTTAGTATTATAAATGTATTAGTAGCTGGTTAGTATGGGATCTGTCAGGTTTGAAGCCATACAGACCTTTATTCTAATTAGCAGTGGGATCTTCAACAGGTACATTTACATCTTTGACCCTCAGTTGTCTTATCAATAAAAGCAGCTATCATCATACCGATCTCACAGGGTTGCTCTGAAGATCACATGAGAGAAGAGAAGTGACACTGCCTAACACAGCCTCAGTACGCAGGAGAGTAGTGAACATTGTGTTAAATTGAATTAAATATCATTTACAATTCTTAACACAATGGAGGTTTCTAATGATTATTAATAAAATGAGCATGGATTATGTAACCTGAGCTGGTTTCAAAGTACGTACCCTGAAGTTTCTACTGTAAAGTCCAGGCTTCTTATGTTTCCCTAGGCTGAATCATCAGGGGTTCTGAATTATCTTCTTAGCACTCCCACTGGTTAGCTTTGTGATTCTAGAGAAGCAACTTTCCACTATTGTTTCTGAGTTGACATTCTCAGACTCAGCACCATGGGGAAGTACTAGGTTGGCGGCAAGAAATTCAGCAGAAAAGTTTTACAGGAAAATGGAGGCAGCACACCACCATGGCATGTGTGTGCCTTTGCAACAATCTTGCAAGATCTGCACATGTACCCCAGAACTTAAAGAACAATAAAAAAAAATTGTAGTTGAAGGCTACACCTCAGTGATTCTGTCTGATACCATTTTATTCATTAGGATAATACTAGCTACTGTAAGAAATAAATCCCTGAGTTTTAGTCGTTTAATACAGAGGAGTCTATTTCCTGGTCATGTAACAGTCTGGTGAAGGGTTACTGCTATTTGTGCCTCTATTCCCTCTATGGGGGTTTCATCTTCTTTCATTTTGTTGCTCTGTCCTCCACCAGGGCATTGAAACCGTCTGCTTCCAGCTAGCAGACAGAGAAAAGCGAACGTAGGAGTGCATGCAAAGTGATGCGCATCTCTTTCTCTTAGGTTCATTGACTAGAACTTAACCTAATAGTACACCTAGGCTACATTAGGTCGTGGGAAATGGGGCTGTGGAAAATGTAGCCTCTGACTATATAGTCCTATTTCAGGGGCAGCTTTATGCTGAAAGGAGGAGAACTCATTTCTTCTGTGAATCACCACCTTTCTCTACCATGGCCAGGCTTGTGACTCAGTGAATTTCAAGGCACCTAAGATTATCAAACTGTGTGGCTAAAGCACAGTATGTATAGAGGAAGCTTACTTAACCATTATTTAATGAAGGCTGTAAAACTTTTTGAAACTCTGAAACTTGAATTTGTATCCTAAATTTGAATTCCACAGCAAAGAGATAACCAGAAAAGATTATGAAAAACTTTATCTCTCATGTAAATTCCCACAATTTTGGATGTTGGAGCATTAATTACTGTCACCCTTTGTTAATTCTCTTATCTTTTGAATGTGTGTGTAGCAAAAATCTTTCCAACTAAAAAGAAGTATTTTTTAAAATCACTATTTATACCAACATTTTATAAGAATAAATTCCCTTGTTCTTCAACACATGTAGATTGTGTTATTTTTGAATCTAATGTTCTCATTGAGTGTTAATTGCATGCACCTACAGCTTTCAAAGAAGTGATAACTAGATATTGTCAAACTGATAACAGCCAGTCTTCTCTCTAGCTTTATGCATGTGTTAATTTATAAGGTGAACTAGCAGGAACTTCACAAGCCCTTTATTTTTGGTCTGCTTTGGCGATGCCAGTGATGAAAGAAAAAGTGCAGATATATTGCTTCTGTTTAAAGTTTTGTAATTCGGCAACGCACAGGAGTGCTCTAGCACAGAGGTTTCTATTGCTGAAAGTATTTACCAACTTACCCTAATTTCCTGAGCTTTCAGGGTTAGCAAAGCAAGTACATATAAACACAGAAAAATTGATTTCTATTTTCCTGTAATGTTCTTAATTTACACCCTTTAAGTTGGAAAAGACCCATGTAACTGTGCTTAAAGTTATTTGCAGAACAAAGTCTATTGTTAACATTGTCATATCACTTCATAGAGTCCAGTGAAATGGGAGCAGAAGATGTAGCCCAGGTATCACATTTATAGATGGGTCTGATACTAGAATATGCCATGTCCTGGAACCAACTCAAATGCCCATCGATGATAGACTGGACAAGGAAAATATGGCACAGATACACCATGGAATACTATGCAACCATAAAAAATGATGAGTTCGTGTCCTTTGTAGGGACATGGATGAATCTGGAAACCATCATTCTCAGCAAGCTGACACAAGAACAGAAAATCAAACACCGCATGTTCTCACTCATAGACAGGTGTTGAACAATGAGAACACATGGACACAGGGATGGGAGCATCACACACTGGGGTCTGTTGGGTGGGGGCCAAGGGAGGGACAGCATGGGAGTAGGGAGGTCAGGGAGGGATAACATGGGGAGAAATACCAGATGTAGGTGACGGGGGATGGAGGCAGGAAACCACATTGCTGTGTGTGTACCTATGCAGCAATCCTGCATGTTCTGCACATATACCCCAGAACCTAAAATACAATTAAAAAAAAAAAAGAATATGCCATGTCCATGTTCAGAACTTCATTTTTAAAATAAATTTCTTGAATTTTTGGGATAATTCAGAAATAATTCAGATTTAATTTAAATGTTTCTCATAAGGTTTGCTAAATAAAATACTGCAAAAAAGGTTGGAAGAGAATATTGAACTTTAAAGCAATTTAGAAACCTTAGTTGTGTGCTTTTGGGCTGCTCAGATTCAGGAGCAAACACAGCAGGGGCGCTTTTGTGCCTGCGGAGTTCTGAAACAGGACTAAGGGAACAGAGCCAAGGCACAAGGCAGGGCTTTGTTTTTAGCCACTCTATGGCTGTCCTTGAAATTCATGTAATGCTTTAAGATGCATCCTCATATTCTATGAGGACAGGGGTTTCGTTTTGATAGCGTTCTTGCACTTCAATAGAGTTGGCCCCTTTACACAGTGTTATGTAATATTTTGTTAATGAATGAATATATAAAATTGCATGCATTAAAAATGCCCAATGACTTCATTTATATTCTGCATTTAATCTATTTCTAATTAATGAAGTTGTAAGTAATGTGAAAAGTGGCTTCGGGATACTTTGGGTTTAATTGAGGACATGTTTTAGAGTAAAGAACATCTATAATACTCAAAGATTTTTTTAGAAAATGACAAAGGAAATCATTGAGTTATGGTCCCTTTTTCTACAAAGCGAATTTCTTTCTTTATTGTGAACTATTGTTTAAAATTGTTTCATAGCATACAAAATTTATTTCAAAAAGTGACATTCATCTTATGGAAAACTTTATGGTGTTCTGACTTTTTTTTTTCATTCCATTTTGAGGGTTTATTTAACCCAGCATGTATGTTTCAGGTGAGTGAATATTTAGGAAGCAAATTCTTAATAGCTAGACGATCTGACAATGAATATTCAAAAGGATAAAGCAACAGAAATAACATGCTGAACATTCCAGGAGCCTGGTGAATTATGTGGAAAGTTTTTGAAACTTTATTTTTCGTTAAGTTAGTCTGAGCCTGAATTGTTGTCAAAACGTGCAATATATTCTTCTCTTTAAGCAGTTAAGTGAAATCAGATTCAAAAAACCAATAACTACACTTAGAAATGGCACATTAAAACTTATTTTTTTTTCTCCCTTTTAAGTAAGACTTTGCCCTTTGTCTACTTTCAGTCCTGTTCTGGGGCACACATGTTTTCTGAAGGCAAGCTGAGAGCACTTTGCATTGTAAGCAATCTGAGGTTCAGCCTTACCCTGCCCCTGCCCTGATTAATATTTAGCCATTTACCTGGTTCTCCTTTTCCCAAATGCTCCAAGGAAAAATTTGCAGGCACGTGCAGAGTCACAGGCAGGCTCTTCCAGGGAGGTGGGAGCAGAGGTCCATTCGCGGGCGGCGTCATCATGTTCTTTTGATCTCTATAGGTTCTGGGACCTTTAAACACAGGTAGAAGGAAGTTAAAGAAAGGAACAGGCTGATGTATGTCATAGTAGAAAAAGAGAAGTGGGGACATCTGCCAAGCATGGTCAGCATAGTTTTCTATATCCTAGGAAAGTTCATCAGGACTGTCTCTCTAGGACACATATCATTTGGAACCTTTTCTGCTTTTGAGTATAAGGCAGAAAGATGTGGTCAGGAGCAACCGGCAGAGAAACAGGAAATAATACCAATGCCATGTTGGGGAAGAGAATGTGTACAGTGTACACTTGATAGGGAAGGCGATTTTATTCCTGTCTTCCCAGATCATTCCCACTTCTAGTTCCTTACTTTCTTGCTAGATGCTCCCATGGAGGGGAGGAGGAGTTGCTATCCCAGGCCTGGGATCTTAAGACTAGGGTTATCATTCCTTAATAATTACAAAGTTATGGCTATTTATTATTATCTTCCTGGTTTTATGTAGCTGCGTGGGCAAGTGGTCTTAGGGTCTCAGGGAGCTTGGTTAAGAAGCACACTCATTCTTATATTCTCTCTCTCTCTCTCTTTCTGTCCTTTCGCCCCCTAAAATCTACTTGATCTTAGATAAAGACTTGGAAATTTGTTAGTTTCTTCAAATAGTTGTCTTTTTTTTTTCTTTTTAACTTTTATTTTAGATTTGGTGGTACATGTTAAGGTTTGTTACATAGGTAAACAAGTGTTATGGAGGTTTGTTGGACAGATTATTTCGTCACCCAGGTATTAAGCGCAGTACCCAATCTTTTGGGTACTTTTGGGTACCCAGTTATGTTTTCTGCTCCTTTCTCTTCTCTCACCCTCCCCACTCGAGTAGACTCCAGTGTCTGTTGTTTTTTTCTTTGTGTTCATTAGTTCTTATCATTTAGCTCCCACTTATAAGTAAGAACATGTGGTTGGTTTTCTGTTCCTGCATTAGTTTGCTAAGGATGATAGCCTCCAGATCCATCCATGATCTCATTCTTTTTAATGGCTGCATAGTATTCCATGGTGTATATATACCACACTTCATCCAGTCTGTCATTGATGAGCATTTAGGTTGATTTCATGTCTTTGCTATTGTACATAGTGTTGCAGTGAACATTCATGTGCATGTGTCTTTATGGTACAATGATTTACATTCCTGTGGATATATACCCAGTAATGGGGGTGCTGGGTCAAATGGTAGTATTATTTAAGCTCTTTGAGGAATGCTTGCCACAATGGTTGAATTAATTTACACTCCCACCAATAGTGTATAAGTGTTTGTAATTACTCATTGTGGTTTTGATTTGTGTTTCTCTAATGGTCAGTGATACAGAGCTTTTCTTTCATATGCTTGTTGGCCACATGTATGTCTTCTTTTGAGAAATGTCTGTTCATGTCCTTTGCCCACTTTTTAATGGGGTCGTTTATTTTTCTCTCGTAAATTTGTTTAAGTTCCTTACAGATGCTGGATATTAGACCTTTGTCAGATGCATAGTTTGCAAATATTTTCTCCATCAGAGCTCTGTTTTAGGTACCTGCAGAATTATTAGTTAAGTAGTATTTCAGTTCCTATTTTCCTGCAGAGACAAGGAGTAATGGGCAGGAAAACTAGAGACACTCCCAGATATCTGGCCATAATACTATCGCATACCATCCAAACCCCATCTTTTAAAATAATCAGGCAACTAAAAGTGTAGGAAGACAATTTGTTTTGATGAGGGGGGAAAAAGACATTTGGGGTCAAACAGTCATGTGTTGAATTCTTGCCTAAACTTAGTGACTAGTTATTTATTACATTTTAGGTTGTTGTTCTGAGCCTATTTTCTTATCCCTAAAATGGAGTTTATAATATTTTCCCTGAGAGTTGTTGCAAAAGTCGCAGATAATCTACAGCCTTTGACATATAACATACATTAATTTATAGGCATTTTTATCTAATCAGCTTCTGAGATGTTTCCCTTCTTTCCCCTCTCCCAAAAGACCTCTTTCTCTCTTTCATACAGGCTGCTTGTCATCCTTCTGTGACTTCTCTTTTTGTCTTAAAGGTTGGTCTGATTCACTGCCATCAGACTTCATTTGTATAGACCTAGAGGCAGTTGAGGGTTGAGTAAAATAGAAGGACATAAGTCCTGGGGGTTACAGTGACATAGATGATACAGGCACATTACATAGGTTACCTCTCTGTCAGGTGACTTCATGATCCTTGTCGGTAACCCAAGAAGGCTAATGGCATGACATGCTTTCAAACTGATAATCCTTACATATCTTTTCAACTTTTATCTAGAGTGAACAGGTAAAGTTTCTACTGAAAAAATATTGTATACTTTTTAATGTATACATTGTAGTTTGTTATATGTAATGAAGCAGTATAAAATTTTTTAGAATTATCTTTTATTTCACAATATTAAGTCACTCATAAACAAATAGCATTGGTTATTCCTACAAAGTGTTAAATTTGTTCCCTTTTCCACCACTCTATCTGACTAATAAAAATATCATCTAAATAAATACTGAATCTTATGGCAGAACCCTGCCAATCTTTCTTCATTCTACTCATGTCAGAGTCTTGATCATTTATTGTCATTATGCATTTTGAAGTTGTTAGGAATTTTACCTTTAAATTTCACACACATATGGATATATACATATATATGTGTAAAATGCACACACATAAACAGACGCACACACTCCCTAGAAGAAAGATAAATTACTGGCAGTATTTTGTCAATCAGTAATTCATTTTGTGTTGCAATTTTGAATAGTTTCCAGCTCTCAGTTTAGTTTTTCCCCTCAAATTTTTATACATGCCAGTGATTACAAACAGCATAGTTTATTTCTTAAAATACCCAAGATGACCTGACTAAATCAATGAAATTTTGAAAATCTGTAAGAATAATATTAAAGTGTCATCTATGAGTAAAAATCTTAATGATATCAAATAACCTTAATATATTACTTTATAATTTCTTTATAGTTATAAAACAATATCATATTTATTACTCTATTCCTGACAGCAAACGTATAAATCAGTTATTATTAATATTTTAGACAAGAAATAGAGACCTAAGTCATTTCATTTACCTAAGTGTATGAAGCTAGAGGTTGGTATGAACAAGACTCAAATCTAAATCCTTTAAATCCAAATCCTGTGCTCTTTCTTGTGACCATGTTGCAGGTAACAGATATTTTTATTTTTAGAAAATTGAGCAAATGCTCCAAATCTTAGGTTAAGAGTCAGAGAGGCAAGAATAGAAAATTGTCCACCTGGGATGATTTGTCCTAGAGAGTGCAATTAACTTGGTCCCAAAGTGCTTTAAAGATCTGGGACATTTTTGATTAAGTAGGTGAAGGTTGGTAAAATTTGCCAACTTTTTCCATTCTGACTTCATTCATTTCTTTGTACTTTAAATCTGGTTTCATAGAACCAAGAAGTAATGAACCATCGAATAAAAGGCTGACAGTCCATGGCTCCAGGCACATGAGATACCTTTTATTCTACTATATAGGGTTTCAGAAAAAAATATGTATAGATTTGAAAGATTCATGGAAAATGGTTTAGAGGCAAGTTATATAAAACAGAATGATGGTTAGGGATGGAAGGGTGTATTTCATTCATGGAAGGGGGATGTCTGAAGCATTATCATTGAGATGTGATATCGATTAATTAGGATTTTGTACATTTACATTACAAATCAAATTGGTATCCTTATTTTGGATTCAGTGATTGAATGAACCTTAGTGTTACTGATGAGTGGTAGATATTTTACTCTCAAAACTCTTAGATTTTAGGCAGTAGTGGGCAGGAGTGTAAAGAAAGCAGAGGTTGAAATAAGCCTTCCAGGTTTAAGGGTCTTGGTGTTCTTAAAAAATGTAGTGGTACTACAATAAAATTTTTAATAGAAAGGAATCTCAAGGAGTAATGCATTTCCACCTTGCACGTTATTTTATACAAAGAACAACCATGCTATATTTCCTGGAGGTAATGTTATTTTTGAATGCAGGATTGGGGTCGAAATATAAGCGATTACATTTTCAGATGCAATAGTGTAGGGGCCTCTTGGCTTTTATGCTCTCAGAATTTTTCAGTGACTCAGCAGATTAAATTGCAATGTCAAAATGAAGGAGCTGAGAAGCATGGCCTTGAGGGGAAAAGAAAGAAAACCAAGTCACAGAAGCTTTGCAATTTGTCTGAAATTTTACGGCTTCTAAATCTATGTTCTTGAATTGTGTATCCTCAAAGTTCTATGAAATCTATGAAATCAGAATAATAACCCTAATCCATAATGTTACTGTAGTATTAAACTAGAAAATAAGTAGTAAGTGCTTAACACAGTATGAAGCAGACACTCTGCAAGATGCTGTAAAGTTACAATGAAACTAATTATACTTATTCTACATCCTATGCTTTCTTTACCATACCACACTGTAGTAACACAAGACAATTTAGTACTGGGACCAGAGGCAGAAAAGCTGCTGCTCCTTTGTTCTTATAATGTCAGGGAGTGCCAGATTATGGGTAGGTGTTGCAGAAACAGGAATCAGAATTTGAGGTAAGTGGAAGAGGGAGGAAATAGTGAGAACAAGACCCAGGAGCCTGCCCATGGCACTGTTGTGAAAGTTAATGTCCTTTTAGCAAACATCCTGAGTCCGCCTCCTACCCCAATGGTAGGAAAAGTATTTGAAAAAGGGCTCATTCATTTACCAATTATTTATTCTGAATTGATAGTTCTCCAAAATAAAGAGACTAATTTCACTGCAGTCCCCCAAATGCAGGGGTTGCTTGCATGGCATTGAGAATCATGCTTCTTGCTCCAGTGGCACATAAGCAGGCTTGTGTATGTTAAAGAATGGAGATTTGTAGCAGGAATGGGGAGAAACCTTTACACCTCACAGTAAGTTAAGCATATGGGTGAAATAGACTGTTTGTTCCACACACCACTCTCTTATGTAAACCTTTTGGAAAGAACTTCTCAATATAAAGTAATCATGACCTACCCAAACCAATCATCTTTCTGCTTTCAGCTCCATTGAATCATTCAACTTCTACAGTATAACTTTCTATTTGAGTTATACAGAGAAGGAAAAAAAAATTGGCTTACCTTGGTATAGTATTTTTCAAAATTCAGGCATCCCTGGAGTTCTTAGAAAGTAATGAGCATTGAGTTTGTCTTTGGTCCAGAGAGTTTTTATTCACTCTCTTGGAAGAAGTTGACAGTTCTGACACTTAGTCATTTGTACAAAGTGACCTGTGTGTCTCCAGTGAAACTTGAAGAGGCAATCCAGTTTCTAACGATAGAAAAGGAAAGCAAAGAAAATATGTTTTCTTAACCACCATTATAGCAGATAGTTCATATTTTAAGATAAAAATGAAATTTTTCTTGGGTCTCTTAAATGGAGGAAGTTTGATATTTAATTAGGTTAAAACTTTCATCAAATAAGACCATTTTGATTATCAGGAGACATTTTGTTATATGACCTCTTAATAAAATATGTTCTAGCCACCAACACATTTCTTGGCAACTAAACTGAACCCTCTAGGGGTTGGTGGCTAGAACATGTTTTATTAAGATCTTATTTGAAAAATCATATGCAAATTTTCATCAAACATCTTCAATTATGTCTTCCAAAAATCATGACTATACTTGAATTTCTATGAGCTAATTGCTCAGACAATAAACAACAATAAGTAATGAACAATAGTATTTGTTTCTAATCTTTTTTCTAAATGTTAATTTTACAGTTTTTTTTTTCAATTTCATTTTTACATTCCACTGACTAGTTTGGCTCTCAGGAACTGGGTTAACTCAGAGAACAACACGTGAATCAGTCAGGGCTCAACCAGAGAAACAGAACCATTAGGAAAGGTACATATTAAGAGATTCATTGCAATGAACTGACACAGTTGTCAGTGTTGTCTAGACAAATCCAAAATCCACAGGACAGACCATCAAGAAGGGCAGGCTGGAACTCTTAGGAACTAGCAGAAGTTGCTGTCCACAAGTGAAATTTGTTCTTCATCAAGGAAGTCTCAACTCTGTTTTAATACTTGTTAATGATGGAATCAGGACCACTCAATTATCTAGGATAATTTCCTTACTAGAAGTTAATTGATTCAGGATTTTTAAAATATCAGCAAAATACCTTCACAGCAACATATAGATTGGTGTTTGATTAAATAACTGGGGACTGTAGCCTAGCTAAGTTTACACATCTGAAGACCATCACAACATGTCAGCATGTAACTGATCCATGCAAATAGCAGAGAATTAATGCTAGTTGACTATTTTATTCAAACAGGGCTTATCTGTGCATTTCCAAAAAGGTATCATTTTGAAGATGTTTCAGCATTGCCTTCTACTTCTTAGTATAACCTCAAATAAATAAATCAGTAGGTGCCTGGGGTTGGTTTTTCATCTGGAGACAATCCCTGAGTTATCTAAACCAGATATTAATGTTCCAGGCCTATAAGTATAAGCACATACCTGTTATTTGGGGGACATGTGATTATCTTCACCTTTTCTTTCTCCAGCTTCGTTTTAGTCTTATTAGGGGAAACCATTCTTTCATTGAATTGATTATTTGCTGCTATGGTAAGAAAAGTAATAGGATTTACTTTTTTACATAAAATAATGTTAAATACATGATGGTTAAGTTCTCAGGCTTGCCCCTCCATACTTAGTTCAAAGATCAAAAACTGTACTCTTTAGCTATATACCCCCCATTTGGAGAGTTCTTCCCTAAGGCAACTATACCTCAAATTTACAGCTAGTTTATGAAGTATATATACACCCAACTGATATCGCTTCATCGTGTACTCATTTATTAAATTGTTCCATTTTTGGTATAAGAATTATTTCTAATTATTTCTCATAAGGTAACATTTATTGAGTTTCTACCACTTGCTAGACTTGGTGCCAGATGCTGTGGTATAAAACCACAAAGGTGAAGGAAACAGCCTTACAGAGCTTAGTTGTGCATTCAGTTCAGGGTAATTGTTATAATAAGGGAAGTAGAAAATTCTATAAGAGAATATTTCGGGGGCACCAGGAGGTTTCTTACGATTTTTTTCTGGAGGAATTAATAGCTAAACTGAGGTTCACTTGGTTTAGGGCAGGAGGGAAAAGAAAGGGCAGAAAGAGAGGAAGCATATGCCTGAAAGACAAGAAGTGAGAGAGTATGATGGATTATGAGAGAAGTTTTATCAGGTTGAAGCATAGAATTCAAAATGAGAGTGTTGGAGTATCCAGAGATGAGACTGGGTGGGGAGCGGTAAGTAAAGACTAGATATTAGAAGAAATTAATATTGATCTTCACCTATGGAAAATCAAAAGACATCAGAGAGATGGAAGTAAAAAGGCAAGAAGGGGCAGATTTGGATTTCAGAAAAATTTCTCTGCCTGTAATATAGACAACAGATTGAAGCAAGGTATCCTGTAAATCAGAGGGTAATGGATGTTTTTGGTTTACACATCATTGTATATATTCCTACTGACTAGTTAAGTGCTTGGAATACAGTAGGCATTGATTTATTAATGTATTCTTTCATTTCATTCCAGGTATATTAGTTGTTTAACTGCTGTGTTAGGGTTCTCCAAAGAAAGAACCAATAGGAGATAGATAATTAGATAGATGATAGATAGATAGATAGATGAGAGGGGATTTATTGGGAGAATTAGTTCACATGACTAGGAAGGCCGAGAAGTCTCATGACAGGCTGTCTGCAAGCTAGAGACCCTGGGATGCTGGCAGCATTGCTCAGTACAGGTATGCAGGCCTCAGAACCAGGGATGCTGATGGCGTAATTCTTAGTATGAGACTGAAAGCCTAAGAACCTAAGGGGTCATTGGTATAAGTCCAAAAGCTGGAGGGCCTGGAGTTTCAATATCCAAGACAGTAAAAGAAGAATGTCTCCTAGCTCCCAGAGAAAAAGGGAGAGTTCCTTTCACCCCCCCCCTTTTTTTTTCCTATTTTTGCTCTATTCTGGGTCTCAGCTAATTGATTGGTGCCTGGCGACTTTGAGGGTGGATGTTCCCCTAGGCAGTCCTCTCAGACTCTTAAACTGATCTCTTCTGGAAATACTCTTATTCTAGATATTCCTTAAGCCCATCAAATTGACACGTCACATCAACCATCAAAACTGCTATACATAATACTTGCTATATGCAAAGAAGATTGTAAGTACTAAATTAGACTAGCATGGTCTAAGCCATAATGGGTCATGGGAGAGGGAGACAAACAATAAATTAATTAATAATATCATTATATATTGTGCTAAACTCCATGAAAGAAAACGAAGGATTGTTCTGATAGAGAATAGCATGTGCAACTTTAGGTAAGGTTGTCAGAGAACACCTGCTTAAGGAGGTGGTAGCCTTAAGATATAAATTGGAAAATGTATAATTTAGAATAAACCACAAAAAGTAAGATCAGGTAGGAGCTATTACAAAAACCCAGAGAGGATATGATAAGTGTCAATACAATAGTTCAGTCCTCAGAGAACTCATGGTTAAGTAGGGGGTGGAGGCAGACTAGGGGAATATATTTGCAGTATGGTGTGAAGAATAATAGTTATGTCCAAAATGCTACAAAAGAATAAAGGAATAAATACTTCTTTTGGATACATATATAGAGAGAGGAAGTCTTCACAGAGAGGGTAGAATTAGATATGCTTTTGAAAAATAGGGAGGACTTTACCAGAGAGGGAAGTACATGAGGCTCAGGGAGGAATGGCCAGTCTAAGGGCTGAGCTTGATTAAAGGGATGAGAGATGCAACAAAAATGCATGGTATTCATGGGAACAGTGACAGGACTGGATAGGCTTTAACACAGTGTTTGTAGGAGACAGAGGGCCTGTGATCTACCTTGCTCTGAAAGGATATTCTTACTCTGCTAACCCAGAAATACACCTTATAATAGAGTTGGATGAAAATAGACTCCTTTTATGATAGTGCCCCATTTGACTTTTCTGTGGACTGACTGCAATGCTCAAAGTTTGTCATTCCTTTTGAAAAGTGTCTGTTCATATCCTTCGCCCACTTTTGAACGTTTTTTTTTCCTTGTAAATCTGTTTTAGTTCTTCGTAGATTCTGGACATTAGCCCTTTGTCAGATGGGTAGATTGCAAAAATTTTTTCCCATTCTGTTGGTTGCCAGTTCACTCTAATGATTGTTTCTTCTGCTGTACAGAAGCTCTGGAGTTTAATTAGATCCCATTTGTCTATTTTGGCTTTTGTTATCAATGCTTTTGGTGTTTTAGTCATGAAGTCCTTGCCTATGCCTATGTCCTGAATGGTTTTGCCTAGGTTTTCTTCTAGGGTGTTTATAGTGTTAGGTATTATGTTTAAGTCTTTAATCCATCTGGAGTTAATTTTAGTGTAAGGTGTGAGTAAGGGGTCCAGTTTCTGCTTTCTGCACATGGCTAGCCAGTTTTTCCAACAACATTCATTAAACAGGGAATCCTTTCCCCATTTCTTGTTTTTGTCAGTTTTGTCAAAGATCAGATGGTTGTAGATGTGTGGCATTGCCTCCGAGGCCTCTGTTCGGTTCCATTGGTTTATATCTCTGTTTTGGTACCAGTACCATGCTGTTTTGATTACTGTAGCCTTGTAGTATAGTTTGAAGTCAGGTAATGTGATGCCTCTGGCTTTGTTCTTTTTACTTAGGATTGTCTTGGCTATGTGGGCTCTCTTTTTGTTCCATATGAAGTTTAAGGTGGTTTTTTCCAGTTCTGTGAAGAGAGTCAAAAGTAAGTTGATGGGGATAGCATTGAATCTATAAATTACTTTGGGCAAAAAATGCTCATCATCACTGGTCATTAGAGAAATGCAAATCAAAACCACATTGAGATACTATCTCATGCCAGTTAGAATGGTGATCATTAAAAAATCTGGAGACAACAGATGCTGTAGAGGATGTGGTGAAATAGGAACACTTTTACACTGTTGGTGGGAGTGTAAATTAGTTCGACCATTGTGGAAGACAATGTGGTGCTTCCTCAAGGACCTAGAAATAGAAATTCCATTTGACCCAGCAATCCCATTACTGGGTATATAGCCAAAGGATTATAAATCATTCTATTATAAAGACACATGCACACATATGTTCATTG